>CATIWO010109402.1:0-18612 GCA_949673435.1 Macaranga tanarius | reverse complement strand
CTATCGATATCACATACCGATCAAGGAAAATAGACAGAGGTGATAGTCTAGGGATTAATAGTACCCATATATTAATCCAATGACTATGAACATTTATAGCATATGTAGCAAATGAGTTTGTCACTCATATTATCAACTCTTGATAATAAACTCATTTAACATAATACTAAGGGTATATACTCAGATAAACAAACACTTTGATCCAAATGAATATTTCATTGCCATGGGGATAAATATACAATGTCTATATACATGAATGGCCATAGGGCACATCTACACTAACAAATAGATCATCTATAAAGGTAATAAAGTAGTAGAAACCACCTCTAGCCATTTCACTAAATGGCCCATATACATCACTATGTATGATCTCCAACATATTATTAGCTCTTATTATTTGTCCAACAAATGGTGATCTAGTCATCTTGCCTTTAAGACAAGCCTCATAAGTCAGATCGGATGTAGATTCAAGATTGCTCAAGATTCCCATCTTTTCTAACTTTATGATTCTATCCTTTGCAATATGGCATAATCTTAAGTGCCATAGATATTTGGAGTTAGAGGCATTCTCAATTAGCATCGCATTCACATCATCCACATTTGTTTGAGGCATATTGTTATTGGACATATTATTAACATAATATAAACCATGTATTAAATAACTCATTCCAATCAATTCATTTCTAAAATGAATCTTACATACATCTCTACCAAAATGGAATTCATAACCTCTACTATTCAAACTAGAGATAGAGATAATTTTCTTATAGGCATTAGGTACATATAATACATCTTCCAATAACAATACATGATTATACAAATTAATTAAAGTGGATCCTATAGCCTTGGCCATAACACTTGCTCCATTTCCAAGTCTTAAGGTCACTTTATTGGACCTCAACTTTCTCTTATTTGTTAGATCCTGTAAGGAAGAACAAATATGAGAACTTACACCAGTATCTAATACCCATGCATTAAATGAGCTCTTAAAATATTTAAAAGAAAATAAATTAGAGAAAGTCTCACCTTCTCCATCCTTACCCTTTCCTTTTATCTTGAGAGACTCAAGGAACTTAGGACAATTCCTCTTCCAATGTCCTTTACCTTGGTAGTGGAAGCACTTTCCTTTGCCTTACTCTTCCCTCACGATAGCCTTGTCCTTATTCTTGGCTATACCTTATGTGGGCTTGACAACACTTATCTTGCCTTTCCTTTTCTTATTGCCTTTATTTTTAGTCCCACTAGAAGTGGTAATAAGTACAACCTCTTTCCCTTTGCTCCATTGGATAGCCTTTTGGGCCATCACGAGCATATTCATTAGCTCCGTAAAAGTGCACTCTATCTTTTTCATATGGAAGTTGGCAATGGTTTGCCTGAAAGATTCAAGAAAGGATTGAAGGATTAAATCCACTTGGAGATGGAAGTCCATTATGAAATCTAGACTCTCTAGTTCCTCCATTAATCTTATCATGGAGTTCACATGGGCTCCCACTTCCTTTCCTTCTCTCATCTTAGCACAAAACAACCGCTTTGATAACTCATAACTAGCGGTCCTACTATGCTCACCAAATAACTCTTATAAGTGTAGTAGGATTTGCCTTGCACTTGTGTACTTCTCATGTTGCCAATAGATCTCAGTGCTCATGGAAGCCCATATAATACAACGTGTTTGCATATCATCATCCTTCCATTTCTCAAGAGTATCATGCTCCTCTTGGGAAGCATTTTTCGGAACGGGTCCAGGAAGTTTTGTTCTAATACGTATAGTATTTTCTCAGAAGCTAAAATGACTTTTAGATTCCTTAGCCAATCAATAAAATTAGGGCCCGTGAGCCTATTGTGGTCGAGTATTATGAAAAGAGGGTTTGTGGGTCTCATATTATCAAATTCTGTAAAAGATAACAAGATTGATTGGTTGTATATCATTGTGATTACCATTATATTTGGTCTTTAATCATAATGGCCTCCCATTAACTTGGCGAATCCTACACTTCCATGTAGGAAATGGAAATACCCTGTTGGATGGATTTCTAGTGGGTAATGGATTTCTTAATGGGCCACTACTATCCATTAGGAGCACATTGCCATTCTTGGAATAATAGCTCTCATTAAGTAGACAACTATTGTCAATCACATCTCATGTGAAGTTTCATTAATCCTGCTCCTAATGTTACGAGCCTCAGGTACACCTAATTACTATTCTTGGCCTTTGGTATTAGTTAGGTCCATACCATTGGATCAGTAAAATGTATGAATTTGAACATTACAAATCTCAGGTACACCTATTTGCCATTCTTGGCCCATAGTGTATCCATACACTCACAATATCTCATGCTTAACAATAACACTACATGAATATCTTGGGCTTTATGTACACCCCTATATATCTATAGCCGATATACACAAGTCCAAAACCATGCAAGTTATTGCTCTAATGGAGAGCCTAGACCTAAATTTGATTGGAAGATTTTTGGGTCTTTAATTAAGGTCTCACTTTGCACATTAACCATTTTATAACATATATATCTCATACATATATTGCATGCCATCCATCCATAATATACATATATCATACATACATTACATGGCATCCTACACCCATCTATATACATATATAACATGTCATAACATATATACCACATATATACCACATATATATATTGAATATGCAAAATGGATGCATAAATAAGGAGTGATCATGGGCCTTTTCTAATCCTATTCTAATTTTTAGAATAATTAGAAGTGGGCCTAGCCCAAGAAAAGCATTTATTCCATGAGCCTCCTTAGTTACCATCACCATGGGCCTTGATCCATGCCACCAAAGTTTGAATGAGCCTCTAATTGAACACTTCAATCTTCAAGTCATAACTCTTGTGATTTACATTCAATCCTTGGCATACCAAGGCAAATAATTTACATCCTAAGCTATGCAACTAACATTTAATTACATAACCATAATAATAAAATTAATTATTATTACAAACCAATGATGTAAATTAAGTCCATGATCAATTCTTACATGAATGAAACTAAGTCCATGATCAATTCTTACATGAATGACAAGCAAACATTCAATAATATACAACTATTGCATGTTAATTGAAGTAGCAAGTCAAGCAAACATGTGTAAAATATTGTTCAAGATGCATCATGTAAGTATTGTGCACTAAAGGACACCTTCGAGCATCAATTACATTGATAGGATAGCCTTGCATACAACCATGTAACCATTCTGGTTGCTAGGAAAGCATAATACACGCTCGTATATCGGGTGTACATGGCTGTGTATAGCCTAGCAAAAAAGGGCAAAATACTACACGGCCATGTACATTGTCAGGTGTCCTCTACACACACTCCACCAAATGATGCTCAAAGTCACAACACTTGCAATTAACATAATTTTAGCATGTAAATCATGTGATAATGGGCTCTGATACCACTTGAAGGATGAAGTTCATGCAAAAACCAAAACATATGGAATTTAAAAAATTTTGATTGACAAGCTTTGGTTGATGTTGATCTATAAGCTCCAAGCTCTCCAAATGTGAAGCCTCTAACTTGAAACACACAAGTTTCATAAGGAAGATCTTCAAGGTTGATGGAGCACTACCCATAAGCCTCTCTTATTTGACCTAAGAGCTTCTTAGAACTCCTTCAAGCTTGAATGTGCAGGAACTAGGATGCAGCCTGTAATGGATGTAAGTGATGGATGTGCACTTGTACAACACTTGTACAACAATGGCTTTCACTTGAGAGTATACAACACTTTTGTTATTTTTAATTCTCTACACTTGAAAAAGAAGAATGTAAAAAATGATATCAACTTTTTCTCTCTTTTGTAAGAATATTCAAATCTCTCTTAAATGTGCATTATTAGTTTATTGTCTCTACACCCTCCACTAACTTAAACAAAAACTAATTTGATAATAACTTGAGTGTCTCACACTCAAACTATATGTACTTGATAGATTGAGTGTCTCACACTCAATCTATATGCATGATTTTGCTTTTTAGGTACAATCTATATACATGATTTTGCTTTTTAGTTAGTGGGTGTTGTTTGGTTACATGGATAACCTTAGCCTTTGACCTCATTAACCCTTAATGAGTTGGGCTAAGGTTATGAGGATATGGGCTTCTCTAATACTTAGATAAGGCCCACTTCATACCAAATAAGACAACTAATGGACTGATTTAAGCTCTTTAAAAAGGCCCATCCTAAGTCCATCTCTATTAACATAAATGGTCCATCTCAAGGCCCATATATAAATAAACTTGGAGGTAAATATTAATTTAGTTATTGAACTTAATATCACATATTAAATCAAGTCCAAATTAATATTTATTTAATTACAATAAAGTCCCAATCTTTGAATATAGATTTTGGGATATGGTAGATCCCTGTATATGCGCAAATCTAATTTAATTAATTTAATTAATCAATTAAACTCTTTAATTAATAATTAAATTAATATTAATCTTCATATGTGCAACTCTTGTGTGTGTGACTTACTAGGTTCAAGTCTAAATGGCAATGGGAAATAATATTAACACTTAATATTATGGAAACACCTTTCCATGCTAAATATGAAAATTCTAATTAATCATATTTAGTTTCCATAAGTCATGAGTGACCCCTAGCATAGCATAGATATCACGACTGGCCAATTAGAAATGAATGCTATATGTAGATCCACAAAAACTATAGAATATAATTACCATACATTAATGTCCATTCATTACAAGATCCCGATATCGGCTAGAGTCAAGGTTTAGTCAAACTCTAATTGCCTTAATCATATGACCTCATCTTCAGTTCAATTCTCGATAAATCAAAACTATTACTAGAAATTCCATTCTAGCATTGAAACTCTTTCGGGTAAGTCAAGTTTGACTTAGCCAAGTACTTATTCATCAAGAATAACTTAGATAGCATAGGATCTTATCCCGGTTCACTCCAGGTAATGAATTCCATCTTAGCTAATCACTTATCCCTATATATAACCAACTAGAGCCACCACACACCATATACCTATACGTGGCTAGCATAAGTATGCAAGCGGTAACAAACTCTAACCAACCATATATGGATGACCACGTCGCCTCAGGTCAAAAGACCATATGCACCATTATATCTAAGATTGTGATTGTTGACTAAAGTGAATTTTCATGAAATCACAAATCTTATGTCACAGTTCGATCCACCCATCACATGAGTATCCACATGTCTATTATGATATCTCATATTAAGTAGCATGAGACTCACTACCTCCCACTATCGATATCTTATACGGATCAAGGAAAATAGACAGAGGTAATAGGCTAGGAATTAATACTACCTTTATATTAATTCAACGACTATGAACATTTATAGTATATATACTAAATGAGTTTGCTACTCATATTATCAACTCTTGATAATAAACTCATTCAACATGATACTAAGGGTAAATATTCAAATAAACTTAACACTTAATTTAAATGAATATTTTATTGCTATAGGGATAAATATGTAATGTCTACATATAAGAATGGCCCTAGGGCATATCTATACTAACTGAAACAACTCATGAGGTACATCAAAATTGATTAAGCTATAACTTTGATAAGAGTTTCTTTACCAACTATGAAGAGAAAGCGGTCCTCTAAGTTTTCTATCTTCTTCCTTATTTAGTTTGTAACATCTTAAATGCATAATACATCCACATCCCCTATACTTGTCACTTTTTATCAGTTTGACACTTCTACTTATAGTTTTGCTATTTCACCACCTGAACTTGCTTAAAATGTAATTTTTAAACCTCTGTTATCACTTGTAGCATGGAATAACGAATCAATATGTGCCATATCTTAAGGATTTCACTGACCAAAACTTGTAAGTAGAAGTGTCAAAATGATAAAAAGTGGCAAGTATGGGGTGGTAGATATATTATATCATTAGATTAGTATATTTTAGGTAAAAAGTGGTAAGTTCAAGTATTGAAATGATAAAATTGTAAGTTGAGGTATCAAATTGACCAATTGTACCAAGTACAGGGGGCTGCAAATGTATGATGCCCATCTTAAAATTAAAACCTTCTTTGATCGTGAAATAGCTATTAGTAACCCTAAGTATTTTGCATGCTTATCAACCTATTTCACTCCAAGGCAACTCTATAAGTAATTACAAGCATCAGTAGAAACATTAACACTAAAAGGAATTTCTGAATTATCATAATTTATTTTTTATCCAGAAGCTTGTTCATAGCACATTAGAAAATCATTAATTGCCTCTAGCTCGCCTTAATTAGCTCTATTAAATATAATGCTATCATATGTAAAAAAGAGATGAGATAAAGGAGAAATTAGACAATATATATTATAGCCATGTAATAATTTTTGGTTTTTTGCCTTTCCAATTAAGCTTGAAAATGCCTTTTCACACAAAAGGAAAAGGAAAGGAGATAGAGGATCCTCTTGGCACAGTCCCTTAGAAGGATTGAAAGGTTGACCTAGAATTGAATAAGACACATAAGAAACACAACCCATAATGAAATTGATCCAACTAGAAGTGAAACCCATTTTATCCATGTACTTTCTAAAAAGGTTCACTCCACTCTATCAAAGACTTTACTCATATCCGGTTTAAGAGCATAACAACCTTTAGAATCATGCTTTTTTTGTTTCATGGAATGAAAAATTTTAAGAGCCAATAGGGCATTATCTTGCATTTACCTACCAGGAATAAAAGTAGATTATGTTTCATGAATTAAATGTGGTAATATAGATTTTAGTCTTTTAGCTATTGTTTTAGTGAGACTTTTAAACACAACATTGCATAAACTAATAGGCCTTAAATCTATAGGTGTTTAAGGTTCTTTAATCTTAGGAATCAGAGCTATAAAAGTATGATTAATGCTAGCAAGGGAAGCACCATTATTTAAAATATCTAAAACCAACTTAGAAATATCATTACTAATAATATGCCAATTTTTTTTAAAAATAAAGCAAGCATATGTTTTTATCGGGTGCATTTGCGAGAGGGTAATGAAAATGTATTCTTTAGTAAAAGGCTGAAGAAGAAAAGCTCTTATATGATCATCAATGCTTCATCTACAGCCTTAATTCCTTTATTAATGTCAGATGGTCTAACTATGGAAAATAAATCTCTGAAGTAATTATGGAATATTTGAGCAATTTCCTCTTTATCCTCATATATACCCCCATTTAATGTTTAAATTTTTGTGATCATATTTCTTATTCTTCTTCTCTTTACCTTTTTCAGAAAGAAAACCATGTTTTTCTCCCCATCTTGTATCCAATAAATCCTAGATCTTTGGTACCATATAGCTTCTTCTCTCTTGGTTAACACATCTAACCTACCTTCTATCTTATTTTGTGATATAATTGTGTTGGCATTTAGCTCTAGCCTCTGGAGTGACATCAATTCTTTTTTTAACTGTTTCATTTCACCATTTATATGATTAAAATGAGTCTGTTTCTATGCTTTTAGGGCTGCCTTGCACTCATTCATCTTCTTTAATAGCATCAGCCTTGACTCCATGATTAACATCTTGGACCAAACTTCAAAGATGATCGATTTGTAGCTGGCATCTTAAATCCATATAGATTCAAATCTAAATAGCTTACATCCCTTTTTGCTCCTTTTCTTGCTTTCCTATTGCAAAAGAATAGGAAAATTGTTTGAGGCTTATCAAAGTAAATAGTGCCCTTAGTTGTGAACAAATTGATTTATACAACCTTACTTTGTAATAAATTTTTCAAGGTGTTCTTAGATATTATAGTCCTATGCTCTCCTATTTGACCAAGTAAATTTGAAACCACTAAAACTAGATCATATAAAGAGGTTGAATCAAGAGCTCTATGGAAAGCCTTCATCTTGCTCAAATCCTTTTGCTGCCCTCCTATTTTCTTTGACCTATATAGAATTTTGTTAAAATCTCAACCATAAACGTATGGCCCTATGTTAGTAGAGCTTAACTCTCACAATAGTTCCCATGTTAAGTACTTTTGTTATTCTTCCAGCCATATACAAATTCCTATATACCTCCAACCTGGATGATCAATTGAGTTTGAAATCATAACATTGATGTCAATCATTTTGATAATAACTAAATATATTTAAAACCAGCCACTTAGTAAATCACTTGGTTTACACCATTTATATTATATATAATTATATTTACTAAAAGAATTAAAAAAAATCTATCAAAAAAGTTAATCTAGTTATGTGATATAACTAGTAAGCAAAATATTTATAATTGGAAGCATTTAAGAATAGTGAAGTATGAGCAAAACAATTAAATGAATAGATAATCACATTTTTAAACTTGATTAATATTTGTAATTGTATTCTTAAATTATAGAGCATGTATCATTAAAATAGCACAAAATATGTTTACAATGTTGTTGTACATATAACTAAGCCACATGGTTGTCCTCAAGACATTTTCATTTACAATACATAGGAAATGCATTTAAGAAACAAAAATATAAAGGTTCTCTCATGAAGATGTTGGCCAACTTTACTTTGAACTTTATAAATGCTCACACAGATTAGACCACCCACTATTAAGCCCTGCTATCTGAAAAAGGTTTAGAAAAAATAAAGTAAAATGAGTACAAAAATACTCAATAAATAGATATTACAAACATAAAATAGTTTAATCAATTTCAATATAATAAACTCTTGAATAAGAAAACTAAAGCATTTAGAATCAAAATTATATTTCAATTGAAAAATCAAATCCATTCTTGCTTTAAACTCATTCAAAGCTCAATCAAATAATGCACATTCTTTTCAAACATCCATAAAAACTTCCTTTTATATTAACCATCCCTATAATAAGCAGCATAAACTGACCATAATATATAGGCCATCACAAACTCACTCTCTAGGCACACTTGATGGCTAACCCTTCGACTACATTAGCACGGTATGACCCTTCTCGCTTCAACGTCTTGTAATTAAGTGCCATGTTGTCTCTTATGCAATAACAATCATTACAATCTCAAATGTGTATATATCATCTCAACATATCCACACATTTCATATAGGGAGGTAATACACAAAACTAAATACCATTTTCATCAAATAATCATTCAAAATAATGCTAACACATTTTTAATCCAATAAAGAATTCCAAAATCCATCCATTTCTCAAAATTCTTCAAGAAATGAAGCCAAATTGATTTCAAACTCAATTAAATCATCACATAACTAAAATAAGATTGCATAACCAATCATAAAGAAGTAACACATTGAACTAGTTAACTTAAAACTTTAATCTTAAAATAATAATTTAAATCATAGCAAAGCTGGATTAAAGTAATTCAAAAACATTAATTCAACCAACATATTGCTACTATATATAGAAAATGTAGAGTTTGAAGGGCACGAACATCAACTCACCAAAACTACCTACAAACATACGTATCTGGCTTCACAAATTTCCTAATTAGCACTAGCATTTTTCTTTCCCTTTACAGTACCTAAAATGTGCAATCCCATTCATAAATCATCAATATAATAAATCAATATACTATCTTAATCATGTAGCTCTAAAAGGATATGCAAACTATGAAAAAATACTTAATTCTATGAAACCAGTTTGAATATTCTAAAGGGGACAATTTTCAAGGTGAAATTTACAAAATTGATGGGAATTATATATAAAAACTTTGATGTTCAAATTGTTCACACTCTTAGAAAAAGGTGTCTAGTATATGCTGTTAAAAATTCACTTTAATTAGATATCCACAGAAAGGGTTCTAAGCATCTGAATACAACCAGCCCAAAATTTTTGACAAATTAAACAATAAAATATCCATCCTCATTCAACTATGATACAAGCCAAATCAGCTCAACCTCAAAACTACAAAGTTACATGGCCCTCTTTAAAGTTTCCATAAAATTAAATCATGGTCAATTCAGAACTTCTTAGCTCAAGCTTAAGATATGATGAAAACTCATAAACCAAAATTTCAAGAACTCAAAACCTAAAATCTGCTGCTTATATACCCTAACTCAATTCAACCAAAACATATAAATTACCTACTAAATAAATCACTACATCCTTTAAAAATGATGATTATTACCTGAAAAAGCTTTTAGACTATCAAACTCCTCTTGAAAAATTAGCTCCAACTTGTAAAGATTAAGAATTCTTCCTGGTTTTCCCTTTCTCCTTTTCTAAGAAAGATATATGTATTTGGTTATATTCCTTTTCTTTTGTAAAATATATGTATATAAGCATAAATGCACAAATTAATGAGGTTTTTAGACTTGATTTGGATATGCTAAAATGAATAATAACCATTTAGGTCCTTATTGAAATGGTTAAGTTACCTACAAACTCTTAAGCTTTTAATTGTTTCATTTAAGCCATTCATTCCTTTTAATTGAGTCCATATCTTTCTTGATATTTTAATTCTTTATCCTTTAATTAAATTTTATATTCTTTATTTTCTCAAAATTTAGCTCATTTGAGTGTAATCAAAATTTAAAAATTCTCACTTCTTAATCAAGTACCAACCTCACCATGATCCTAAGCCCTAATATATATGTATAATGTCTATTGTATGATCTAGGGTATGGGTGTTATAGGAATTCATAAGTGACATCATATAAATCAAAAGTCGTTACATTTATGCTTGGGAATAGCTTCTCCTTCTTCAAATTACTGAATATGGGAGCAATTTGCTTTCTTTTAGGATTTAGTTAGGGTTTTAAAGGTTCAAAGGAATAGTAGGGGTTTAGATTGAGTCTAGTCCATGTTCTTTATGGTGGATTTTTTTTTGGTTTCTTAGTTTATTCTAAGACATTTGTCATTAACCTATCTAGTTGGGGTGTATTATGGGCATGGTGATGGGTAGGGGGTAGTTAAGTATCATGGTTTGTTTCTTACAGGAAGATTTTGGTGGTTTCTATTGCAGGGGTTAAGTTTGAGCTATTTGTTTTTTGTTTTGAGTCTTCTTAGTTTATTTTGGTTGAAGAGGCATCAGTGTAGGTTGAATAAGTAGTTGGTGGCTCGACTTAATATGGATTTTAGATATTGGAGGGATGGAGTTAATTTTGAGCTAAAAATTTCCCAATTATGTAAGTAAGGATTCCTATTTAGTAGTTGAGTGGTTGGGCGAAGGCAGGATTGGAGAGGACGACATTGGGGTTAAGCTATCTTGATTCATTGAGTTTTTGGTAATTTGGTATGGTGAAGAGGTTTATTTTGGGTTGTAGTCTCGAAATAAAGTTGTTTTTTATGCAGGTGATTTAAGTTGGCATTTTTGTTTCTCTTGAGTGGAAAAACTTTGAGTCAAATCCCATAATTCTATTAACCAAGGGCATTATCTACCTCACCTTCATGGTCTTCATAATGCTTAATTGTGTGTCCCATTTTTCCATAGTGGAAGCAAAATAATAGTAAGCTCTCATATTTCAATAGAATCTAGAATCGATTTCCCTTTACTAAAATCATTGCCCCTCTATGTAGAGGCTCATTAACTTGCATTCTGGCCTTGAATTGGAGAAATTTGCCTCCCACATCCATTTCATGCTTGTACACTGTGATGTGATGGTTTCTCATTCCTAGACACAACATTCAGTAGAAAAATATTATTATCGAAGTGCCATGGCTCATTTAGCTTAACCTAATCTATATCTCTTTTGTCCTTAAAGTGAAATAGAAATAAATTCTTTCCCCATTTATGACACACATAGCTTTTTTGGCTTCCACACATGCTTTATTATATCCATCAATGCATATGAATTTAATGGGCATTTTGTTAGGAATGAGTCTGCCAAACACAATAAATCTGCATCAGCTTCTGCTCTATTCACTTCATTATCAATTTTAATTGTGTCTACCTCTGAAGCCCTTAAATTCAACATTGTCTGCATTAATGATTGAATAGACAATCCTTCAAAGCTTGCTAACTACCAGGGATCTGATAAGAACTTGGCAATTGAGAATCTATAATACAAAATCCAAAAATCAAGGGTGAAAATAAGGATTATCGAATTGAAAAAAACTATGTTAAAAATCGAGATCATAGAGATACGAGTATGACAAATATTACCAAACCTAAGAATCAATCTGACCGAATGAAAGAAAATAGAAAAACGGTGGAAGAAAACATCTGAATTCAATAGAAGAGAAAGATATTAGAGATTAATAATGAGGAAAATAGTTCCAAAACAAAACTCTAGAAGGGAACAATACGCTGCATCAGGAGTAAACCCTAACCCTTACGCAGAAGGGAACTCGCCAAATTTAGTACATATGTAATTGTTACACTTTTAATAGTTATACTGTAGTTGTTGCATCCCATTTGTTTAATTCAAATCCAAACATACTCTTATATGTCTCTTGCAACATCTAGCCATGAATGTGATTTTTTTTTTAAAAAAATAAAAATAAAATAAAAATTGTTTACTTATATATGTCTCTTATATTTATTTTTTTACTAGTTTTATTATTTTTATTTTAAAATTGTTTTCTTTATATATTATTGTAACTCATTTAGAATTTTACTTTAAATTAAAAATAATATATATGAAAAAAATTAAAAATATAACGACAAGAATAAAATAATTGATCCATATGGTTTTATCAAAATTATAAGTTAATTATTGATTATAAACATATGCAACGGTTACAAATTTAATTTTTAATAGAATTTTAAATTTAAGATAACTAATAGAAAGTAGAGAGATTAATTGTTTTATTTTATTAAAGATAAAAAAGAGAACTGTTAATTTTTTTAAAATAAAGGAAAAAGGATACTTTATTAACTAAAACATTTACAACAAAAGTTTCAACAAAAACACAAAGATGGAATTAAAATTGAGTTAGTAAAAACATACAATTTTCAAACCAAAAAAGATTTTTTTGTTTGTTATATAAGAACTCAAAAGATAGTGTAATTTGCTCTAATTAGAACTACATGTTCATTTTTAAAAGCTAAACAGATAGGGCTACTAATTATACGAGGAATAGATATATATTTTTTGGCCCCAGTACATTTTTTTAATATTTTTTTACATTTATTTATACACATAAATTTTTTACATTTTTACTTTTGTATACACGAGTCTTTGGTCAAAATGTTTAACTACAAAATATGTAACTGAATTCTTATTTTTTAAAAATTATATTTAATTAAGTTCTTAAGAGTAATAAAGATGTAATAAAGATGTAATAGTTATAAGATAACCATCAAAATATTAACTTTGTCCAATAAAATTTATAAAAGAAAAATAATTTATGTATCAATTATCAAATATGTTACATATAATTTTTTATTAATATAATGATAAATTAATAAATTATTTAACTCTTGAATAGGATCAAAGGTAACATGCTAGCGCACCTTTAGCTTAGTGGCTAAGGCTTTCACTGGCAGTGTAAAGGGTCTCGAGTTCAAGTCTCAGGGTTCATTGATAATTAAAATAGATTTTCAAAAAAAATTTATATCAAAAGTGACAAATAGAAATTTCTTTTTTTTTTCTTTTTTTTTAAAATACAATTTTTTAACTTTTAAAAAAATTTTAGAAAATTTAGAATTTTAATTTTAATTTTTTCCATTATTTTTTTTTTTAAAAAAGTGTGTTTTCTACCTAAAATGTACAAAAGATCTATTTTTAAATGATTACACCATTTTTCAAATTCCACTCAAATATTTTTTTTTAATTTTTTTTTTAACAAATTTGTTTCAAAGAATTTTTATTTAAAATTATTATATAATTATTTTTCTATATTTTAGATATTTTTCATGATATTTCCTATTTTTCTAGTTTTGTTCTATCCTTTTTGTTTTCATGCAAATAATTTATTTTTTTAAAAAAAATTGTGATGAATTTGAGTTGTAGACTCTTCTATATTTATATTTATTTATAATTAAACTGATATTTTTTAAAATTTATTATTTTTGTATTATATTTTTGTCTATTAAATGAAAATAATTAAAAAAAATCATTTTGCAATTTTGATGTAAAAGTATACAACAATTAGTTTATTCTAAATCAAATGGGCTCATGAAGTTTGTTATGGACCGGATTTCAATCTTCCGGTTCTCTTTCCGTAGTAATTCTTTATACTCGTTCATCTTAGCTGCCACCTTATAAAAGTCCTAAAACTCCATCCCCTAAAATTTTTTCCATAGCTCTATATCAAGTCACTGTCTTGCCATCTTAACATAATTCATTTTAGATGGACAATTTTGCATCTTTAAATTTCAAAGCTGAAGAATGGAGAAGAGGGGAACCACTTACAAAACTCAAATTATCATTAGAATAGTAGTAAAATTCACTTGAAAATCCTTGTAGTTCATTTTGTTAATAGTTCATTGCTTATAGCTTCTTTCATTTATCAATAGTACAACATTCAGTTTATAATAACTTCCTTGTGAGAAAATGAATTTTCTTTCAATTTTTAGTTGTTTTAATCTAAAGTTTGATGGTTCAATTCATAGTCTTCATTTTATTCATTTCCTTTTACTTATTTTAGTTTGCATTGCAGTAGAGCTAGATGAATTGAAGTAGAGAAGTTTAGGGACTTATAGTTTGATTAGAAGTCAGGTGCATTTAATTTTATTTATTAAGGATTTTTCTATGGTACACTATTAATTCAATTGAAGACTTATTGTAGTTTGCAAATGAAACTAATAATATAACTTTTTGCATGCTTGGTGGGATACATATACTACTATGCCAATAACTCCTAATGTTTTAGGAAAGAAGTAATCGAGTCTCAAAACACGAAGGAAGTCGCTATAGTAGTAAGAAGAGAAGGACTTGCTCCTCAATCAAATGATCAAAAAAATTGAATAAAATAATATATCTCTAGAAGTGCAAGATGTGCATGAGGCATAAAATAATCCAACAGGATCTATTGTTATAGCTTTAGGTGATGATAATAATACCTTAATTTCTGCTACTAAAATGAAACTTTTTGCAGAGGACTTATGTACCTAAGAAAAGAGAATGGAAGAGAGCTAGTCCAAAATACTCGAGACCATGACCAATATAATTAAAATGATAGGGTGTTAGATTATGGCTTAGAATCAACATAGCCCTAAGGCACCAAATCCAAAAACTCCTGAAAGGCAGATGGTGATATAGAATTCAGAAGAGCTAAGGGGGCAGTGCTCCTTTAGACTATAGAAAGTTAGTGCCTTAAATTGACCTCGAAATGTTGATAAAGAAAGATATACCTTGCCCTACATGTGGGAAGAAAATATTAGTTTCACCAGGCTGCCATAACGGTAAGCCAATGCCACTTTATAAGTATTTTACTAATACTAAGCTTGTCACACAGCCAAAATCTTACGATTTTGGAGATAATTTCAATGGAGTTAGAATAGGACCCACTACACTAGTGATTATAAGGTATAATCAGCCATTGCACTGAAGGCCACAAAGAGGAGTAGATGTAAAAGCAATACACAATGTGGTGCAATAACTCTACGGGCCTAGTTTAAGACAAATTAAGAGGCCAGATTCCACAAGTCTTACCCAGAAGTAATTGACAGGGATAATTCCTACCCTAGGGGCTATCACATTTCAGAATTCTAATTATTTGTTTTAGCAAGAACGGTCAATCCACTTTAGAGCACATTGTAAGGTTCACCATTTAATATGGTGAACTAGACAACTATAAGAATTTTCCTAGTTATAAGTTGAGGTTATTTCCGAATTCTCTCACATGTGTATCCTTCTCTTAATATGCTATCTTGCCCTGTAATTTGGTATTTACAATGTAGCTTTACCTAGAAGTAATTAATAAGCATAATCCCTACCTTAGGGGCTATTGCATTCCAGAATTCTCACTATTTTTTTTTAGCAAGAATGGACAATCCACCTTGGAACACATTATAAGGTTCGCCATTAAATATGGTGAATTAGCCAACTATAACAATTTTTCAAGTTACAAGTTGAAATTATTTTTGAATTCCCTTACAGGTGCAGCCTTCTTTAAGTATGGTACCTTGTCCTATAATTTGGTGTTCATATGGTAAGAGATAGAATGCTAATTCCATACATAATTCTTTAGGATGGAACTAGAAGTCTGCATCACTAAGTTATCTAGCATCACTAAGCTATCTTGAATCACTCAAAAACCTAGAGCGACGGTTGGCTTATTTATTACCAAATTACAAAAAAGGCAAAATAGGGGATGGAGTTTCAAGGATTTTATAAGATGGTAGCTAAGATGGATGAATATGAAGAGTTACTGTGGAAAGAGAACTAAAAGATTAAAATTCAATCCATAACAAAATTCATGAGCCCATTTGAAACTGAAGACTAAGTCTAAACATAGCTAAAGAGTTAGATCAACACGATTGAGGAAGTGGAAGTAAGAAGAAATAATTACTTATAAAGTAGCATCAGCGGAATAGTAGAGAGGCAGCTGGTAGAAGAAAATATGGAAGTGGTTGAAAAATAAGGGAATAATGGTACCTGACTCAACTATAAATTTTGAAGCTGAAGAATAGAGAAGAAGAGAACAGTTCCACTTACAAAACTCAAATTATTATTAAAATAGTAGCAAAATTCACTTGAAATCCTTGTATTTAATTTTGTCAATAATTCATTTCTTGTGGCTTCTTTCATTCGTCAATAATATAATAGTCTATTTATTATAACTTCTTCATTTAAAACTTAATTTTCTTTCTGTTTTTTTAGTTGTTTCAATGTAAAGTTTGATAGGTCAATTAACAATCTCCATTTTATTCATTTCCTTTCATTTATTTTACCTTATATTGTACTAGAGTTAAGTGAATTGAGGTAAAAAAAAGTTTAGAGACTCATAGTTTGATTAGAAGTTAAGCACATTTAATTTTATTTATTAAGGATTTTTCCCTAGCACACTTATTAATTCAGCTGAAGATCTAATGTAGTTTGCAAATCAAACTAACAATAAATTTTCATTTTAATATCTAAACATAAAGTCTATTTTTTCTATTGTTTTCAATATTAAATGAAAAGCTTAATTTTTCTTAAAAGAATAAGAGTTGGAAAATATAAAATTATTCCTCATAAGCAACCAACTCTTCTAGTTTTTTTGCATTCCTCAAAGTCCCACATCCCACATCTCTAGTACACAGGGGAGTGAATCCAACTTTATAATTAATTGGATTTTTTTAAGCTAATATCAATTATACCCTTTCACCACCTATCAACATTTTTTTGGGTTTTTTACATTCATCGTCCCTAAGGTTATACCCTTATCCCACTGTCATCCCAAAAATTCATTTTGTAACTAGAAAATCCCTAAATTTTTATTCCGGTAACAGTAAAACCCCTATCATCATATTCTGGTGAAATTACTACCGGAATGCTGATGTGGCTCACTACATATACAATGACATGGCAAAAACAATTTCAATTAAAAACCCTAGCTACGTGGCCTTTGCCTTTTCTTATTCCTGCTCCATCTTTCTCCTTCCTCTGCCTCTGCCTCCATCGCCGCTTCTTCACTGCCTCCAAAAAATCAGGGATCTTGGTCGACCTAACTCCGTACCACTCATTTTGACTCGCCTTCCCTAACACAATGGCTCCAGCTTTTCTCAACTTCTCCACCACTCCAACATCACGCCCCACTTCACACCCAAGCATAGCATACGACCCACAAGTCATGTTCAACTTGTTCTTTGTCCCTATACCATCTTTGATCAGCACAGGGATTCCATGCAGCTTTCCCAATGATCTACGCCCCTAATTCATCTCCCTCTCTCGATCAGCCTTCTCTGTTTGATTCAATGCATCTAGATTGATTTCAAGTACACTACAAAGTAGGGGATTGAGGAACTGGATTTGTTGCAAGTAGAATGTGACTAGTTATGTTGAGGTGAGCTTATTTTGATCGAAAGCGAGTTGGATTTCTTTGACTGTGGCTTCTTTGATTGAGAATTGTTGTGAGCTGCTGAGCAAGTTAAAGAGGAGAAGAACAGAGATTAATATCTCCATTTTTGGTGTAGCTTTTTTGAGGTCAAAATACTAGCAATCTACCTACATTAACATTCAAGCTTACCATTTGGGGTGTTTTTAGTGACTATAATCTTGGCATTTCTCCGCGTTTTCAAGATTGCTTCCTCCAATTTCTGTATTAAATTTAGGGATAGAGACCAAAGTGGTTAGTTATCTTAGTTAAACATATACACATATACATTAAAGTGAAAAATCTTGGAAATTAAATAAAAGACATCATCTTTCTTTTAAACCTGAATAGGATTGCCTCCAGAATTCTCAAGAATTCTCAATGGGAATGCAAATTGTGAAGATTTTGGATTGGTGGATACACAACTTGGATTGGTAGATGGATATGGCCTAATTTTCCTGCACTAGGATAACATGTACAACACCCAAAAACAAGAAAAAAAAGAAAGAAAATCATAACACAATACAAAAACTAAAACTTTATTAAAGTTGTAATAAAGAAATTGCATACCCATCTTCTAGTCTAGTGGGCAAGTTCTTGGATTGAGAAAATAGAGTAGTGGGAGAGGCAGACAGAGAGTTAGGAGAAGGGATGGCCGAGGCAGGCAATGGAGAGTTCAAGGTAACAGTGAGGGCTAAGGAAAGGAGATTGGTGAAGATAATGGGTTTTGGAGCAT
>CATIWO010109399.1:0-16655 GCA_949673435.1 Macaranga tanarius | reverse complement strand
AATTTATAATCGAAAGAGTAAATTGATACATTAATAGACCCAAGGAAATGCATCTCATTGAAGAATAATTAAATTTACATGGGAAATAAATTGGTAGATGAATCCTAATAAATGTTATAATTGTTCTAATTGTTGTTGCTCTAGAATTTATTATAAATAGTATATTAGCATTTAGATGTTATTTTAATTGATTAGAATGTTCATTAAATTTATTTGAGCCTTAAACAAGTTTTAAATAATATTAATTAGTGGCTAGCTCATTTAATCCTTATGGGATACGACACTTGTATGCACCATATACTACTATTTAGATCTCATATACTTGCGAGTATTGCATTTTTAAATTATGTGTGAACAAGTTTTTGGCGCCGTTGCCGGGGATTAAATTGGGTTAACATAAAATATAATTTTGTTTGGCTTGATTTAAGGTAATTTATGTGTTAATTGTTTTAAGGTGATTTGTTATTTGTATTTTATTTATTAAGTGTGTAATCTACGTTTTATTATTTTAGGATATTTTACTAAACTTATTAAGTGTGTATAGATTTTAAGTATTAATATTTTACATCATTTTAGTTTTTCATTTTAAATTTTATTATTTTATTATTATTATTTTCATTATTTTTATTGTTATTGTTTATTCTTATTATATGTATTTTCTTGTAAGTAGTTTTAGGTTTATGTATTTTAATTTGTGTTTTAAATAATTTCTATCAAAAAACATTTCGATTTTTATCGGCACTCCACGCACATATTTGTGCTGAGTCGTGAGTGATGAGCACTGTCACGACTCGGCAATGTTATTTCTTTGTTGCCGAGTCGTGACTGCCCAGCACTGTCACAACTCGGCCAGAATAATTTCCCAGTTGCCGAGTCGTGAGTCCCTAACTCTGTCTCGACTCGGCAATCGGACTCTTATTGGTGCCGAGTGAAGCATTTCCCATTACCTGCACATTATTTTGCCTTTGCCGAGTGCATCATTTCCAAATTCTTCCATATTTTTTTATTTTCTTTGTTTTTACACACACAAATTCTTATACATTTCATTTCCTCCTTTCATTTAAACATTTAAAAATTTATTCATCGAGTGCATCATTTCTCATTTCATTATTTTTCAATTTATTTCTTCCCTTTTATACAACACTATCTTCACTTTATTTTCTTTTCACTTCATCTTCTCTACATTTTATTTTCTCTACACTTCCATTTTCTCTTCATTTGCATTTTCTCTATATTATAATTTTTTCTACTCATTTCTTTTACTTTTTCTCTACATCTTCATTTTCTCTATACATATGCACCATATTCTATCTTTTGTTTATTTTTCTCTGCACATTTCCCTTACCCTTATCATTATAAAGAAAGCTTCGTCATCTTCTAAAGGCAAAGGCAAAGCCGTTGTACAATAAGAGGAGGAAAACCCACCACCATCTCCGCAAGAAGATTAAGGGAGCTCTTCTAATTCTTTTCTCCTCACTTATACTTCGTTTGCTTGTCTTTATTTTACTTGCATGCATGTATACATTGCGGATAATGTGATTTTTAGTGTGGGGGAGGGGTTAGTTTTTGTGTTTATGTTAATGTGTGTTGTATTTTTCGTTTAAGTATTGCATTTTTTTTTAGTTTCCTACGCTATGTTGCATTTCAAACAATTGTTGATCTCATTTTTATACTCCTTTATATTTTGTAATGGTTTTGTTCTAATTCGGTTCATGCATATATTAAGTTTTAGAAACACTTAGAATTTTGATGGAATATCCACTTCTCTTGCTTTATATGCCATGAATTTGGACAAGAGAGTGTAAATTTGGTGGTAACATTTTCCTTGTTTTATTACCTTTGAAATCTTTAATCACTTAAAATGTTTAATTTGAATTAATAAATTATGCTCAAGTTTTAGGGAAATGATTTATGCTTATTAAAGAGGAAATTATATCCATGATACATACTTGTAATTTATCAATAAAGGATGATGACTTGAATAATTTACAAAAAAAAAATAAACCAAATGCCGAGATAGAGCGTAAAACGCACTCGCTTAAAAAAATAATTAAAAAAAATGTGAGACGGAGCGTAAAACGCACTCACTCAAAAAATAATAATAAACAAAAACTTTATGATGTTAAAGATTTCGAGTAAGTCGTGTGCATTTGTGTTTGCTCTTCATTTGCATTCATTTGGAAAGGATTTCTAATCAATCTCAAGTAAGGTTTTATGGTCTAAAAATGCCCTGAGATTAATTACAAGTGTGTGTGTGCTTTATTTTGTCCTCTATGATTTAGTAGTTTTCCTTAAACTTGAGCTTGATTAATGAATGAGTATTTAATTTGACTTGTATGGATTTCATTGGTAATAATACTTGGTAGCAGTTACTTTATTTTCTACATTACGATTGTCTTTGATTTAGGCTTTTGAAAGCTTGTGGAGTAGATGTTCAATCTCTTTTCCTTTTGTTTCTTTGATTAAATTTAGCTACAACTCTTATTAGTACTTGATCATTTTGCATTGAAAGGAGTAATTTATTGATTTTTGTTTGAACCTTCGTCTTTGCTCTTTGAGTTTTGCTTGAGGGCAAGCAAGGTCTAAGTGTGGGGGAGTTTGATATATGGTAATTAGCATAGTCATTTTAGTATGTTTCATGCATAATTATGTTGCATTAAGTTTACATTTTATCTTAATTGTATGCATTTCATTAATAATTACAAATGCTTTTAGTTTTCATTGATGTTGATTAAATTTATATGCATTTGGATGGTTTTCTAATGTTTTTGAAGTTTATTTGAGCTTATGGAAGTTATATGGGCATATAGTCTAAGGTCAAAGAAGGTGAAAAAGGCAAGTTTTAGAGTGTTTGGGGATGTCACTACTTGGCAACATCTTCACTAGTCGTGACAGTAAACAATCTTCACTAGTCGGTAACATCTTCACTACTCGGTAAGGTGTGAAAAGACATGACTACTCAGACCATGTCGCACACTTTTGGCCATAACTCCCTCTACAGAACTCAGATTTAAGTAATTCAAGAGGATATGGAAAGCTATTTTAGAGGGATACAACTTTCATGAAGATACCAGGACTTAGTTCATTTGTTTTAATTGCCAAAAATGCCCTTACAGTGAATGGAAGTGTTAAAGTATATGACTCTTCACTAAAGAATGATTTGTACCCTTTAGTTTATTAACTTCCGAAGCATATATATTCTTCATTATTATCTTTAGAAAGAAGAGTAGCAATATAGAACACTTTTATGCCATAGAAAAATATTAGAAATAAGAAGAATAATAAAAGCTTCAAAAGGAGAAAGAAGGCTTGAAGATTGGAATGGTAATTCAAGAGTTTGATGCTTTCTTCTTCTTTGTGGTTCTAAATTATGTAACTCTTACTATATCTTCTTGGAAGTGTTTTATTTCTATGGAAATGGATTAATTGTATATTGTTAGGATTTATCTTCATATCATGAACCATAGTTATTAATTAATGACAGTTAATCAATTTCTTCAAAGAATGTATTTTATGTTTATTGTTCTTAATGCTTATTTATTTTTGGCCAACTTAAACATGATCATAGTTATAATTATGCATTAAAAGATGGTAAAACTAATGGAAGAGATAAACATATCATGAATTAATTTAATGATTAAAAATAACTTAAATTATTTATGTCCATAATTTGGGATAAACTTTGCTATATAATATGTATGCTTGATTTAAATCATTATGAGTGAGGATGAAAGTTAAGCCATATTGTTTAAATTATTGAATGCATGTTTAACCAATTTATAATCGAAAGAGTAAATTAATACATTAATAGACCTAAGGAAATGCATCTCATTGAAGAATAATTAAATTTACATGGGAAATAAATTGGTAGATGAATCCTAATAAATGTTATAATTGTTCTAATTATTGTTGCTCTAGAATTTATTATAAATAGTAGATTAGCATTTAGATGTTATTTTAATTGATTAGAACATTTATTAAATTTATTTGAGCCTTAAACAAGTTTTAAATAATATTAATTAGTAGCTAGCTCATTTAATCCTTGTGGGATACGACACTTGTACGTACCATATAATACTATTTCGATCTCGTATACTTGCAAGTATTGCATTTTTAAATTATGCGTGAACATTCCACTATCACACTTTCCTTCAGAATCTTACCAAGATAAGTTCAAAGGCAAGATTGTAGGAAGGAAGAGAGAAGGTTCACTCCAGTGACACCTTACCTCGAGCCTTTCATTTGCTTCTGTCGGAATACAGATGCAACTAAAAAGCAATGTCCTCTACCGGTATCCACACGATCAGAACACCGCAAAATGTTGTTGGTGTGCTAGCACTTTTCTCATAATTTTCTCTTTGTGTGCTTTTTCTCAAAAGAACGTGTTTTTAATAATGACAAGAGAATATCCAACAACTAAACCCCAACATAAATATATCTACATATATATCTCCGAGGGTTTAGTCTTTCACAAATACCAAAACTCTTTTGGTTTTATCATTATCTATATTTCTATATTTATATATATATATATATCCTAAAACTAATTTAGATATATATATATAAATATATTTTTCTTATTAAAATTTAATTATGGTAACTATTACTATAAATAAATTTTAACTATTTACACATAAGAAAGATAACTATCAAATTGGGCTGATAAGCCCAATATCCGTTTTGGGCCTGTTCTAAGTGTGTGACCCTGTAAGTTCACACAACGTTGGTAATGGGCCTCCAATCCTATTGGTAGCCCATAAGTTATAAGTGGCCTCTAGCAAGACATTATAACTACCCAAGTTATGTGAAAGTCAGAAATCCGACACAACCTATTTAACAACAATATTACAGTCCTTTTATCACATGATATCTTTGATTGAACATAAGGCATGGTTAATGTCATCCTTAATAATTCAATCATATTATTTCTCGATCTCAATTAGATTAAAATTGATAACTCCTTATCAACTAATTTCAAGCACAACCATGCATTTACATTCAGTCTAATTTATCGAGGGGTCCATAGATATCCTTCTCATGATTAGTAAAGGACAAATTCCTTCTTGATCACTCATACTCCTCACATAATTCATTTTATATCCAATGTCAATCTATTATATCATCCTATTAAAGATAACATTAGAATGTATCAAAATATAAAACTCATAATGCAGGACTCTATGATGATCTCAGGTCAGAGGACTACAATAACATCATTGTGATGAGAATAACTTATGACAATTATCCATGTAATATTCTCATAGTGGGTTAATCCAGTACATCCTATGTACCTATGACTTGACTTTGTATCTCGTATACATGATTAGTAAAACATGATCATCAGTCAACCTCATACTAGTCTTCATTCATTATTTTCCCACAATAATGACTGACTAGGGATGATTTAGAATATAACTCATTTTTCATCTAAGAGTTATACTATCAAGTCACACACTTGATGATCTAAGACAGAGTTAAACATTCATGGAATTTAATAGAGTCAATATGATAAAATGCCTCTTTATTATAATGACGTAAAAATGACAAAGTCACAATATGGCTAAAGTACAATTGGCCTAGGGCACATCACTAACAGCACTTACAACCAACATCATTCATAATCACAAAACTTATAATTATCATAATTTTTAGCATGTAGTTCTTATGATTTAGGCTCTGATACCACTTGAAGGGATCAAGATTCAAAGAAATCAAAATTATTCGAAATTTTAAAATTTTGATTACATACAACTTTTCAATCAAAACTAGAATCTTGCCTTAGCCCAAGATCACATCACAAGCAAATATATATATCCAAAAACATGCATAATGGAAAACATTTCAAATAAACAACTAAGTCATATCATCAAGTCACAAAGCCTACCAACTAAGAGTTTTGTGACACTTACAAAACTTCTAAGTTTGTAGCACGCTCGACAAGCTTTGGTTGTTGTGATCCACAAGCTCCAAGCTCCCCAAATGTGAAGCCTCTACCTTGAAACACACTAGTTGCATAAGGAAGATCTTCAAAGATGATGGAGTACTACCCATAAGCCTCCCTTCTTTGACCTAAGATGCTTGTTAGAACTCCTCCAACCTTGAATGCTTGTGGGACTTAATAGCAACCTCCAATGGAAATCAATGGTGGATATGAACCTATACAAATCTTGTACAACAATGGCTTTTGTCTTGAGAGTTTATAATACTTGTGATATTCTCTATTCTCTACACTTAGAAGAAGAAGAAAGAAGATAATATCAACCTTTTTCTCTCTTTTGTAAGAATATTAAAATGTCTCTCAAATGTGCATTAGTCTATTGTCTCTACACCATCCACTAACTTAAACACATCCATTTGATAATAGCTTAGGTGTCTCACACTTAAGTTACATGCGTGTGTTAAAATCTCTCTCAAATGTGCATTAGTATATATTCTCTACATAACCCACTAACTTAAACATAAATCCAGTTTGATAATAGCTTGAGTGTTTCACACTCAAGCTATATGCATGTGTTAGCTTGAGTGTCTCACACTCAAGCTACACGAATATAATAGTTTGAGTGTCTCACACTCTAACTATATGCATGGATAGCTTTAAACCATAAGTGGGATTAGTTTGGTTACAAGGATAACCTTAGCCTTTGACTTCATTAACCCTTAATGTGTTGGGCTAAGGTTATGGGCTTGTCTAACACTTAAATAAGGCCCACATCAAACTAAATAAGACAACTCATTGGCCCTTTATTTAAACTCTTTAAATAAAGCCCAACTTTAATCCATCATTAATAATTTATATAGTCCATATCATGGCCCATATCCATTCCGCTATTTGGAGGCAAATATTAATTTAGTCCTTAAACTTAATATCACATATTAAATTAAGTCCAAATTAATATTTATTTAATTACAATTAGTCCCAACCTTTGAATTTAGATTTCGGGATATGCTAGATCCCCGCACATGCGTAAATCCAATTCAATTAATTTAATAAATTAATTAAACTCTTTAATTAATAATTAAATTAATAATAATCTTTATCGGTGTAACTCTTATGTGTGTGACTTACTAGGTTCAAGTATAATTGGAAATAAGAAATAATATTAACACTTAATATTTAATGGAAACACCTTTTCATACTAAATGTGAAAATCCCAATGAATCACATTTAGTTCCTATAAGTCATGAGTGACCCCTAGCATAGATATCACGACTACCTAATTAAAAATGAATGCTATATGTAGATCTTGTTGGGTTCCGGGTCACAAACAGGTAGCGGAAAATAAAACTATTAACCCTAAGAACCCTCATCAAGATCCAAGTAGTTCAGAAATCAATCTAATCGAGTGTAGAATCTTACCGAGATGAGTTCAAAGGCAAGATTGTAGGAAGGAAGAGAGGAGGTTCACTCCGGTGACACCCTACCTCAAGCCTTTCATTGTTTTCTGTCGGAATATAGATGCAACCTAAGAGCAACATCCTCTACTGGTATCCACACGAAGCAACGTCCTCTACTGCTATCCACACGAATAGATCACCCAATATGAACTCGGTGTGCTAGCACCTTTTGTCTCAATTTTCTCTTTGTGTATTTCTTTCTCAAAGAATGTATGTTTTTGAATAATAGATGTGCAGAGAACTCAAATTCTATATGTGATATATAACTATATATATATATATATATATATATATATATATCCATATCAATTAGGGTTTGGAGAGTCCTAGTCAAATACCAAAACTAATTTTGGTTTATTATCCTTTATATATATATATATATATATATATCCTAAAACTATTTTAGATATATATTTATAAATATATTTTTTCCTTTTAATTTTTAATTATGATAACTTTTACCATAAATAAATTTTAACCATTTACACATAAGAGAGATAATTATCTAATTAGGCTAATAAGCCCAATATCCATTTTGGGTTTGTTCTAAGTGTATGACCTTGTAGGTTCACATAACATTGGCAATGGGCCTCCAATCTCATTAGTAGCCCATAAGTCATAAGTGGTCTCTAGCAAGACATTATGACTAACCAAGTCATGTGAAGGTCAGTAATCCGACATAACCTAGTTAACAACAATATTACAGTCCTTTTGTACACGATATCTTAGATTGAACATAAGGTATGGTTTATTTCATCCTTAATAATTCAATTATTTCTCGATCTCAATTAGTCTAAAATTGATAACTCCTTATCAACCGATTTCAAGCGTGGTCATGAATTTACATTCAGTCTAATTTATAGAGGGGCCCATAGATATCTTCCTCATGATTAGTGAGGGACAAATTCCTTCTTGATCACTCATACTCCTCACATGATTCATTTTATATCCAATCACAATCTATTACATCATCCTTTTAAAGATAACATTAGAGTGTGTCAAAATATAAAACTCATTATGTAGAACTCTATGATGATCTCAGGTCAGAGGACTACAATAATGTCATTGCAATGAGAATAACTTATGACAATTATCCATGTAGTATTCTCATAGTGGGTCAATCCAGTATATCCTATATACCTATAACTTGACTTTGTATCTTGTATACATGATCAGTAAAACATGATCATCAGTCAACCTCATACTAGTCTTTATTCATTAGTTTCCCACAATAATGACCGACTAGGGATGATTTAGAATATAACTCATTTACTATCTAAGAGTTTTACTATTAAGTCACACACTTGATGATCTTAAATAGAGTTAAACATTCATGGAATTCAATAGAGTCAATATAATAAAATGCCTCTTTATTATAATAATGAAAAGTAGACAAAATCACAATATGGCCATAATACTATAGGCCTAGGGAACATCATTAACAGATCTATAAGAACCATAGAATATAATTACCATGCACTAAATGTCCCTGCATTACAAGATCTCGATGTGAGCTAGAGTCATGGTTTAGTCAAACTCCAATTACCTCAATCATATGACCTCATCTTTAGTTCAATTCTCGATAAAACACGACTTCTACTAGAAACTATTTTCTTGTACCAAAAATCTTTTCGGGTAAGTCGAGTTTGACCTAGTCAGGTATTTATTCATTAAGAATAACTTAGATAGCATAGGATCTTATCTCGGTTCACTTTAGGTAATGAATTTCATGTTGGCCGATCACTTATCCTTACAAATAACTAACTAGAGCCACCACATGCCATATACCCATATGTGACTAGCACAGGAATGTAAGCAGTAATAAACTCTAACCAACCATATGTGGATGACCCTGTCGTCTTAGGTCAAAGGACTATATGCACCATTATGTCCATGATTATGATTATTGACTAAAGTGAATTTCCATGCAATCATAAATCTTACGTCACAGTTTGATCCACCCATCACATTAGTATCTACATGTCTGTTCTAATTTCTCATATCAAGTAGCATGAGACTCACTACCTCCCACTATTGATATCGCATACCGATCAAGGAAAATAGACAGACGTGATAGTCTAGGGATTAATACTACCCTTACATTAATCCAACAACTATGAACATTTATAGTATATATACCAAATGAGTATATCACTCATATTATCAACTCTTGATAATAAACTCATTCAACATAATACTAAAGGGTAAATATTCAAATAAACTTAACACTTAATTTAAATTAATATTTTATTACTATAGGGATAAAAGTACAATGTCAATATACAAGAATGGCCCTAGGGCACATCTATACTAACATATGCAATGAAACTCTGAGTTGTATTATGAATTTCTGATATGCATTATGGATTTTTTGTTTCTTATGTTTGTGTAAACATGCTTGATTTAAAGTCAAACAAAAAAGTTATTATTTTACATTATCGTGAACCATTATGAAATTATATTTTATATATTTTTAATTATATATATGATATGATAAATTACAAGTGTTGTAGTATATAGAATGGAGTGTACGATGAAATAGGACGTAATCACCATAACTCGTACTTAATAATTTTTATATTATATTATTGTGATAAAATCATAGGAGATTAATTATTATGAACACAATGGATGCTATGTTAATTGTACTCAGACCAAGTGGGAGAATGTTAAAAAAATAAGCCCATTAAATGTGGTCCAATTAAAATTAAATAAAGGTAAAATACTACACCACAAGAAAAATCCTATTTTGTAATGACAAAATCTATTACAAGATCAGATTTGTAACGGAAAATTTCTGTTAAAATTTTGATGGTTGCAAATATTTTGTAACAGATGAAAAGTATCCATTACAAATTTATAACCGATTTGTAACAACCAATCCATTACAAATTAATAATGGAAATACAATCCGTTACAACTCCGTAACTAGCTATTAAAGGAGCATAGGATAAATCTGTTACAAACCTATAACAGATTTGAAATGGATAGGTTTGTTGCAGAATTAGTAATAGAACTAGTCCGTTACAAGGTTCTAACATAACTAAGCCATTATAAATTTGTAACAGAGTTATCTGTTACAAATCTATTACAAAATTACAACTAATTGTTAATTTGTTACTACTTCAAAAAAAATTGTAACAAACTATCTGTTATAAATTTATAAAGAATTTTGTCATTAATAATAATAATAATAATAATAATAATAATAATAATAATAATAATAATAATAAAATTATTATTATTATTATTATTATTATTATTATTGAATTAGTAAATTGAGAAAATTCACATAATATTAAAATTTAAAATACATAAACATACAATAGTATTTGAGAGTTCATAATTGTAAAATACAACATATTTTAATTCTATAAATAAAAAAAGTTTGCACCTAAGACATTAAGTCAGGCGGACATTAAGTGATGTGTTGTTGACCTCTCAACATCGACATCTTTTTTTGCTTCTTGGCAATATCCTCATGTTGTTTATATATCTCCTCACATTGCTAACACATTGCCTCATGCTCCTATCACATCTTCTCATGTTCCTCTCTTATCTATCTCAACCATTCCTCCATAATAGGATCCGTAGGTGCATATATCAGGTGAAAGCTACACGAACTGGAGAATGAGTTTGGATAAAAAGACTATACCTGTGATCCAAGACTATGCACTCACTTCAAATTGAAATAAAGATAAACAAACAACATTAAAAAAATGAACACAACATAAATCTAGCAAAGCATACGCTGGTTCTGAACTTGATGCTAAACACACAAATCATGGTTTTAATCTACTATTAAAGTTCAAAAGAAACCGTAGAAGAAACAATTTTCTTTTTCAATTCATACATTAATTTTTATCTCTAAAACAAATATTTAATTTTAGTAAAACTTATGTTTGATTATGATGAAAGAAAATATTTTAAGCAACTCTAAATATATGCATTTCTTTATACATTAAATTAATAAACGAGCAATATGTATTAATTATTACTATATAATTGTATTAAAATAAAAACATATTTACATTAAATTTCATTTTTTTTAATTTATTTACGATCATTCAATAAAATTTATTAATGTTACAAAAATGCATTAATCTAATGATACATTTGATCTACTTGAAAATTTCTTAGGTAACATATAAAAGGATAAAAATAGAAAACTTGGACAATGGCTGGAGTAGGATTAAACTAGTTTAATAATTAACGAAGAAGAAATAAGAGATGAATATGGAACATAATTAAGGGAAAAAAAAGAAAGAAAATGAGAGGATAGAGTAAAAATAAAAAGGATGTTGTAGTTTATATAACTTCTGAACTTTCGGTCTCAAACACAAAGAAAATAGAAAGATGAACCATCTCCGAAAAATAGGAAGCGCTGAACTACATCTATACTTATATTTGTGAGATAAAGGGCTTAATTAATTACTATTATAAATAAGCTCTTGCTACATATAAAGATAGTACAGAGTTTATATTGCTCAGTTATTAAAGCGATATTTATAGCAACCAAAAGTGGATTAAGCAGAATTGTAAAAATTTTAACTATATGTAACACTTGCATGAATACTAGAACCTCACCTAGCCCAAGATCATATCACAAGAATATTTATATGACTAAAAACATGCATCATGGGCAATATTTTTAAAAATAGCAAACAACACAAAGAATCATAACCTAAAAGTCCTACAAACTAAAAGTTTAGTAACACTTACAAAATCCTAAAGTGTGTAGCATGCTTGACAAGCTTTAGGTTGTTGTGATCTACAAACTTTAAGCTCCCAAAATGTGAAGCCTCTAGCTTGAAACATACAAGTTACTCTAATGAGATATCAAGGATGGTGGAGAACTACCTACAAGCCTCTCTTTTTGAAGATCACCTAAGACACTTGCTAGAACTCCTCCAAACTTGAATATGTAGGACTTTATAGCAACCTCCAATGGATGTCAATGACGGATATATGTTTGTACAACTCTTGTACAATAATGGACTTTAGCTTAAGAGCTCACAACACTTGTGATTTTATTATTCTCGACACTTAGATGAAGAAGAAACAAGAAGATGATATTTTAACTCTTGAGAATTATCTCTAATTTTCTATCTATAGTGTAAGAATAAAAAAAGCTCTCTAATGTGCATTAGTTTTTTTTATCTCTACAAAACCCACTAACTTAAAGACATGCATATGACAATAGCTTGAGTGTCTTGCACTCAAGCTACATGCATGTGTGAGCTTGAGTGTCTCACACTCAAGCTACATGCATGTGTGAGCTTGAGTGTCTCACACTCAAGCTACATGTATGTGTGCCTTTGAGTGTCTCACTCTCTAACTCTATGCATGCATAACTTTTAGCTTTGGTGGCCTTGCTTTTTGTATAAGTGGGTTTAGTTTGGTTACAAGAATAACCTTAGCCTTTGACTTCATTAACTCTTATTTAGTTGGGCTAAGGTTTTGGGTAAGTTTAACTCTTAAACAAGGCCCATATATATATATCAAACTAATTAAGACAACTCATGGGCTTATTTTACTCTTAAATAAAATCCAAATCTTATCCATCATATTTAATCCTTATGGTCCATCTCATGGCCCATATCTATACTACAATAAAGGTAAATATTAATTTAGTCTTTGAACTTAATATCACATATTAAATCAAGTCTAAATTAATATTTAATTAATCACAATTAATCCTAATCTTTGAATTTAGATTTCGGGACATGCTAGATCCCTGCACATGTGCAATTCCAATTCAATTAATTTAATTAATTAATTAAACTATTTAATTAATAATTAAATTAATAATTATCTTCATTGGTGCAACTCTTATGTGTGTGACTTACTAGATTCAAGTCTAATTGGCAATGAAAAATAATATTAACACTTAATATTATGGAAACACCTTTCCATGCTAAATGTGAAAATCCCAATTAATCACATTTAGTTCCCATAAATCGTGAGTGACCCCTAGCATAGATGTCACGACTGCCTAATTAAAATGAATGTTTTTCATAAATTCACAAGAACCATAGAACATAATTACCATGCACTAAATGTCCCTTCATTACAAGATCCCGATATTGGCTAGAGTTATAGTTTAGTCAAACTCTAATTGCCTCAATCATCTGACCTTATTCTCAGTTCAATTCTCGATAAAATATGACTATTACCAGAAATTCTTTTCTAGCACCAAAATGCTTTTTTAGGTAAATCGAGTTTGACTTGGCTAGGTACTTATTCATCAAAAATAACTTATATAGCCTAGGATCTTATCCCAGTTCACTCCAAGTAATGAATTTCATCTTGGCCAATCACTCATTCCTATATATAACCGACTAGAGCCACCACACACCATATACCCATACATGGCTAGCACATGCATGTAAGCGGTAACAAACTCTGACCAACCATATGTGGATGACCGTGTCGCCTTAGGTGAAAGGACCATATGCACTATTATATCCAATATTATGATTATTGACAAAAGTGAATTTCCATGAAATCATAAATCTTACGTCACAGTTCGATCCACCCATCACATAAGTATCCACATATCTATTATGGTATCTTATATCAAGTAGCATAAGACTCACTACCTCCCGCTATCGATATCATAAACCGATTAAGGAAAATAGACAAAGGTAATAGTCTAGGGATTAATACTACCCTTATATAAATCCAACGATTATGAACACTTATAGTAAATATACTAAATGAGTTTGTCACTAATATTATCAACTCTTGATAATAAGCTCATTTAACATAATACTAAAGGATAAATATTTAAATAAACTTAATACTTAATTTAAATAAATATTATTTTATTACTAATCAGGATAAAAGTACAATGTCATCATACAAGAATGGCACTATACTAAGAGTCTCCCACTTGCACCAGTGCCATTTACTACAATATCTAAGACTCATCTTGTCAATATATCAGTCTAACTGCAATTGAGTGAGCACTTTAGTAAGTGGATTAGCCATGTTACTAGCTGAAGCTACCTTTTGTACAAGCACATCGCCCTTTCCAATAAGTTCTCTAATAATATGATAACACCTTTATTTGTATTTAGATTTCTTGTGAGACCTCAGTTTCTTTGCCAATGCAATGGCTTCATTATTGTTGTAGAAGAAAGGGACTGCCGACTCAACAGAAGGAACAACTGCTAGTTTGGTGTTGAACTTCCATATCCAAATAGCTTCCTTAGCAGCATCTGATGCAGCTACATACTTAGCTTCTATAGTGGAATCAACAGTGATACTCTACTTGGAACTTTTTCAGCTCACTGCACCTTCATTACAGGTGAACATAACCCTAGAGATAGACTTTCTATCATTCACATTTGACAGAAAGTTAGAATTTGTGAAACTTAAAACCTGTAAGTCACCTCCTCCATAATTCAAGACTAAATCCTTAGTCCTTCTCAAGTACTTAAGGATAGATTTAACTGCCACCCAATGGTCTAAGCCTGGGTTGGATTAAAACCTACTAGTGACACTAATAGCATAGGCAATATCCGGCCCAGTACACAATATGGCTTACATTAGGTTTCCTATAGCTAAAGCATAAGGAACCTTAGCTATTTTCTTTATCTCCTCGGGTGTTTTGGGCGATATCACCTTAGATAAGTGGATACCATACCTAAATGGTACCAATCCTCGCTTGGAATCAAGCATGTTGAACATCTTCAACACCTTTTCTAAGTGAAGACTTTGGGATAAGCCTATCATTCTTTTTGATCTATCTCTCTAGACTCGAATTCTAAGAATATAAGTAGCTTCCCCTAAGTCTTTCATTGAGAAGGTCTAGGACAACCATAGCTTTATAGATGTAAGCATACTAACATCATTACCAATTAGTAGAATGTCATCAACATACAAGACTAAGAAAGTGAGTTCACTCTCACTAACCTTCTTGTAAACACATGGCTCATCCTCATTTTTAATGAAACCATAAGAACGGATAGCCTCATCAAAATGAGAATTCCAACTCATTGAAGCTTGCTTTAGACTATAAATTGATCTACTAAGCTTGCACACTTTTGAGCCATCTTCGGATTTAAAACCCTTGGGTTGCTCCATGAAAATCTCTTCCTCAACATAACCATTAGGGAAGGTAGTTTTGACATCCACTTGCCAAACCTCATAATCATAGTGTGCGGCTATCGCAAGAAGAATCGAAATGGATTTAAGCATGGCTACCGGTGAAAAGGTCTCCTCATAGTCGACCCCTTGCCTTTGGTGAAACCCTTTTGCTACAAGCCTAGCTTTATAGGTATTAACCTTCCCATTTGCATTAATCTTTCTCTTGAAGATCCATTTACATTCTATAGGTACTATACCTTCAAGAGGATTAACAAGTGTCCATACTTGGTTTGCATACATGGAATTCATTTAGCTTTCATTGCCTCAAGCCATCTTAAAGAATTTTTATCTGATAAAGCTTCTTCATATATATTAAAATAATCAAAATGATTACTTTTTTCATAAACATGCAACTCTTGCAAATCATGGAGAAAACCATATCTCTCTGGTGAACGAGATACTCTACTAGTCCTTCTAGGAGTTAGTGTAATGAGACCTTAAATTAGAGTAGGTGCTTGGGGTTGATCAATATCCATTTGATCAATTTGTTAGGCTTCCTTAAATGACTCCTCATCTAACATTATCTTCCTTTTTTTACCACCTTCTTTAAGAAACTCTTTCTCATGAAATATGGCATCTCTATTTACAATAACAACTTATTCAGCAGAAAGATAGAAGCAATATCCTAAACTATCTTTAGGATTGAAGGAAAGTGTAGGTAGAGAACAATGAAAATGCGGAATTTAAAATTTTTCATTGCATGCAACATTTGCATCAACACACAACACTTTCATGCCTATAGATCATATCACAGGCACTCTTACATAGCTAAATATGCATAAAGAACAACATATATTTTAACATGCCAATCAAAACAAGATAGCAAGGAGAAGTCCTACAACTAAGAGATATTGTAACACTTACAAACTCCAAAGTTAGTAGCACGCTCGAAATGCTTTTGGTTGATGGTGATCCACAAGCTTGAGCTCCCCAAGTGTGAAGCCTCTAGCTTGTCCACACGATTTTGCTTGGAAGATCTCCTTGTATGATGTTGTTCAATCCACAAGCCTCTCCTTTGATGACCCAAGGAACTTGCTTGAACTTCCACCAAACAAGAATGAGTAGGAGAATGAAGCAACCTTTGAAGGTAATGGACTTAAGAGAAA
>CATIWO010109396.1:0-10135 GCA_949673435.1 Macaranga tanarius | reverse complement strand
ACCCACCGGATAAAAATTCAAGACTGTTTATCTTTATCATCAACCTTCTTCTTGGCATAGCTGTTCAAATGAAAGTCAACGAAAAGGGCTAAGAGAGAGGCATTAAAAACAGCATTGAAACACCAACCCCAAATTCCTGAGCAGCCTCCTGAACCACTACTAAAATGGTAATACAACATCAAACCTGAAATCAAAAAGCTAAACACAAACTGCACAATTTGAAAATCAGTAACCAATCTTTTCCATTTGGGCCTAATGCCCATTGCACACAATAGATAATAGCAGTACATCAACACATGAACAACAGCATTAGTGATCAAAGCAACAGGAAACAAGGATTGACTAGTGGATAGCCACAAGTAGCACATAACCACCACAGTGGCATGATGATAAACGTGGAGAAATGTCAGCCTTTTGATTGAATTACTAAGAATGATCAAAAGGGTATCAATAAATTCAAGAATTTTTGAAAGATAGAATATGTAGGCCCAAAAAAATAAGGGCCCAGATGGTTCAGTTTGAGGAGGGAAGCAAATGATATGGCGGAGATGCTGTGTGTGGAAGATGATGGAGAAAATACAACCAATGGCCATGATTAAAGATAGGAGAAAGAGTGTGAGGCTGTGGATGGCTGTGATGGGTTTAAGGAGCTTCGGTCCAAGGGGTGGGAGTGATTTACGAGAAAGAAGGAAAGTGAAGGCAAGATAGGTGAGGACTGTGAGCAAGAGGAATTGTGGGGTGGAGCCAAAGGTATTGCCTGGGATCCATGAAAAATGGAGGATTTTGGGATGGTTCACTAGCCAGTATTGGAGGGAGAGGATTGGGTTCATTGTTCTGGGCTCAACCACTGCCAGCCTTGTACAGAGGAGGGTTGCTGGACGGTGGAGGTTGAGATAGGAGATGGAGAAGGGAGTGCTACGGATTCAGATTTTGGATTAAAAAATAGTGTGAAATGAAATCAGCTGTTAAAGATAGTTTTGGAGTCGGTCTTTTTTCTTTTTCCTGGTTCAAAAGAAAAGTCAAAATTGGGACTTTCTTTTTAAAAAAATTATTTATCCTTTTGATGTGGGCATAGTTTTGGAAGCTACCGTCTGTCTTCTCCCTTCAAATATTTTTTTTTAGGTCTATCTACGAATCTCCCTAAAAATGCATTCCAATGTCAAAAATATCCCACATTTTCCATAATTATACGCATGCCCCTTTTTCTAAAAACGTCCTTCCCCTCATTCACGCTGACCCATCTTCCTCAACACGGGATAGATTTTTTTATAGGGTGGTTGCCTCCCCCTTTCTGAACGGCTGCGGAGCCCATGATTTCAAAGTCTTCAAAGTCTTCGTCTCCGGCTCCGCTCGCCGGTGACTTTTTTTTTCAAAGTCTTTCGGCTTGTTTTTTGCGTTAATAACGTCAACTTTATTTTTGAAGTTCTATAAATCTCTACGCAACCATTATCTCTTCAGTAACTTCTATAAACATAGCCAAACCCGGATATTAATTCTTTTTCAACTCGTTATTTGAAAAATAATTAGTGGCAGCAGCAAGCTCTGCCAGAGAAAATTCCTGAGCTGTAAATGTGGGTCTCGACCTTCTTGACAGCCTCATGTCTGTAAAATCTGATTTCAACTGAGCTTCAAGTTCTTCAACAAATAGCTGAGGATTCTGCTTCTCATGTTGTTATAGTCTGCTTTAATGCCAATTCATAAACTGAGCTACTGAGCTCTTGAATGAACATGAACAATTGCAGAACTGCTGCTACTGCTATATAACTCAAAACAAAAATGAGAAACGTTTCTGAAATCTCATATATGAGCTTCATTTAAATCTTGATCATTACATGGCTATTTATAATGGTAAAAACTTACAAAATTGCAAACTTTAAACAATTCTATAATTAATCTCAGCCAAGTCTTTTGGCTCCTAAATTAAAGTGCATGATTACAATTATAAAATTCAAAATAATTCAGCTCCTCCATAATTTTTCTTTGCCTCCAAATACTGTTCTTCATGCAAAATACTTGTAACAATTATAAGTAATGCATCAGAAAAGACAAAAACTTCTTTTGCATAGAAAAGATATATATTATTAAGCATAAACAACTGCATTTCTTTTTAAATTTTGGACGAACCCATAAATATTGTAACTAAATCAACTTACTATTAAATAAACAAAGATCAGCCTAATTTATATATTATGAACATTCAAGTTATTAAAACTTAGTGATATAATATTTGTTTTGTAATTTTTTATGGACTAGAAAAAAATGAACTTAATTTAAAATTTAAATTTTTAACATTAAATTTTATTAATTTTAAAGATATATTTACTTTATTTTTTTTAAATTGTTCAAATAATTAAATATAAAAAATTAGGCTAACATTTTTTAATCGAGAAAAAAGATTATGTGATATAGAATTTGTATATACATGTAGATTTGTGTTTTAATATTTAAAAAAAGATTAAAATTTATTTATTTTGAAAATATAGATAAATAAATAGATGGTAGCACTAGTTGAGAGCCACCAGTAATCATGAAGAAATCAACATTAATCCAACTCCTTGTGGTAGGAAAGCGGAGAGTTGGTTTCTATAAACATAGAGAAGCGATAGGTTTGTCAAATTTCCTATAAAAGCTGGTAATTCACCGATGAGATGTTTATCATATAAAGAAAGATCAGTGACATACTTCAACATCCCAATTTATTGAGGTATGGAACCTGAGAGTTGGTTTCGAAAAGGCGTAAAGCTTTGATAACTTCGTCAAATTAATAAATTGATTAAAGAATTTGTTTTCAAGGGAAGAGGTATGGAACCAAATCTGTTTTTGATAACATGAAGAAAATTTTTTTAAAAAATGGACAAGGATTAAAACCTAAACAAAAAATTCAGAAGATGAAACTAAAAAAAAAAAAATTCATTTTCAATATAAATATGTTTTCACACACATGCTTTTACTCTATATTTATTCTATAGAGTGAGAAACGGGATGAAAAGGAAGCATCAAGTCATCTCATAAAGACTTCAACATTTAGTTCAGTCGTCCCATAAACCTGTTGGAATTGAGTCTTCACGTAAACAAGTCATTATAGTGTTTGATTAGTCTTCTTTGAGTGATACAAAAATGAAGATATAAATATTTGATTAGTCTTCATATAAACAAGCTAAGACGTAACATTCTGATTTGTCCATTAGAGCTATTTTTCAAATGCATTGATGTTGATACTCAATAGAATGATACTAAAATCTTACTCGTAAGGGCCTACATAGCCCATATTTTCCTTATAAAAAATAATTTATGTAGAAAAGTTTTGATATGTTGAACTTATATGGAAAATTCTCTATTTGATAGTGCAATTCTCTTGTCTATAAGTGTTAAGTGAAAAGATGAGAAAAAAATTGACATTAAAATTTATTCTGAGAGCCTAATTAACATCCTTAGTTGATTACCACACTGTATATAGAGAGAAGATAAGATTTATAGTGCAATCACCAATGCTAGAGAATAGGTAATTGCTTCAAATAGCCTCTTTTGGAACATAATAACATCAATTAGAATTATCATTATAATAAAAAAAATTTATTTATTCACGGTCCATATATAAAATTTGTTTTTCACGGAACCAAAATAATGGCCCCTGCAAGTAAATATAAAATACAAGCATTGTAGCTATTGCAAAATTAAGCAGGTACATGATGGGATGATAGTAATCATTTAGGTTCAAAAATTATCCAACATTTGTTATGGTCTTCTTATTATTATTTTTTTTAACATAATGAAAATATTTCATTGCTAATAGGAAAAAGTTACAGAGTTTAATACTAAAAGATATTGATAATAACCTACTAAAACTCCATAACTAACAACATCATCAAACTTGAGAATCATGAACTGTACCCAGATATACAACAAACCTAGAACAACCACCAAAAATGGTAGAAAAACCACTAAAAAGTTCAAAAAAGGAAAAAGCAAAAACAGAATAACTTGACTACCAGGTAAATCGGAGCAAGATTGAACTGTCTGCGAATACTCAGCTAGAGCCTTCAACAGGAAATGGTTTGTTGTTTGAGAGTTTTCTTGGAAGTCGAGTAAGTCGCTCCAACAACGCCCATGATGATACCACACAAAGAAGAAGAAAAGAAGAAGCAGAGAAGAAGAGAGAAAAGAAGCTTGGGGAGAGAAATAAACTTTTGTAATTATCTTAGCATACCCAAATACAATTGTTGTTCTGCAATATATGTATTGCAGACCCACGATTCTAAAGGCCAGCTAAACAATACAAAAAAGAAATAGCACAGTCACCATACACGTGTGATCTGCAAACTACAGCAGCTAGCTATACGACAAGCTAAAGAGAAACGACACTGATCATTTATTTTCCATACATCAACCCTTTCCCCTTAAAGAACCTTATCCATAAGGTTAAGATTTGGAAATCGTTGCTCAATATCAAATAAAAACTCCCAAGTGGCTTCATCTAGGGACCTATCTGACCATTGAATCAGCACCTTGGTAGCAGCTCGATCACCTCTCTTCTCCATTTTTCTTATCCAAAATGGCTACTGGAAACGCTGGTATTATAGGAGGTATGGGTAAGTGAGTTGAAGCTAATACATTAGAGGGGACTGATCTTCTAAGCTGAGAAACATGAAAGATAGGATGTTTACTAGCATCTGAAGGCAACTGTAACTTATATTCCACAGAACCCACCTTATCTTCCATTTTAAATGGCCCAAAAGCCAGGGGAGAGAGCTTGTGGTTAATTCTGGCAGCCACACTATGTTGCCTATAAGGCTGAAGTTTAACATACACCCAATCACCAATATTGAAAGACCTGTCAGTTCAGTGAGAATCGGCTTGTTGCTTCATCCTATGTTGAGCTCTACTTAAGTGATGTTTCATTAACTGCAATGCCAATTCCCTATCCTGGAGACATTGATCAACAGTTGCGATAGAAGAATCTCTAAGGAAATATGGGATGTGTAATGGAGGGGGAACACCGTATACAATCTCAAAAGAAGTGGACTGAATTGATGTATGGTAGTTAGTGTTATACCACTATTCGGTAAGAGAAAGCCATTTTACCCACTATTTTGGAGCATCACCAGTCATCCATCTCAGATACATTTCAAGGCATCGGTTAACTACCTCAGTTTGACCATCTGTTTGAGGATGGTAAGCACTTGATTTAAGAAGCTCCACACCTTGTAACCTGAATAATTCATTCCAAAAAGCATTAGTGAAAATCGGATCCCTGTCACTCACAATTGAAGAAGGCAGCTCGTGTAATTTAAGCACATGATCCAAGAAAAGTTATGCCACTGTAGCAGCTGTATAAGGGTGATTGAGAGCTAAAAAGTGAGCATATTTGCTCAGTCTATCAACAACAACCATAATAACCTTCTTACCATATGATTTTGGCAGTCCCTCTATAAAGCACATGCTTATGTCGCTCTAAATATTTTCAGGGATGGGCAAGGGTTGAAGAAGACCAGGAGAGCTTATATTATCATACTTATAAGTTTGGCAAGTTGTACACTGCCTGATATAATTATGAATATCTTTCTCCATTCCCTTCCAATAAAAAAGCAATTGAAGTCTTTTATAAGTACCTTGAATTCCTGAATGCCCACCAGTAGCTGAATTATGCATTAGCTGTAGAAGTTTATTTTTAAACTGGATATCATTGCCTACTACTAGCCTTTCCTTCCTGCGTAACAGCCCTCCATACCAAGTATAAGGGCCCGGATCACCTTTCCCATCTTGTAAGGACTTGATAATAGGCTGTAATTAACTGTCATTAGACCAGCTATGCTCTATCTCAGGCAGCAAACTACCTGCTAGAGTTGAGACTGTCAATGAAGCCAATTCAGAGCTTGGTAACCGTGAAAGAGCATCTGCAGTAGCATTATCTTTGCCATTTTTATATAATATCTTGAAGTCATAGCCAAACAATTTGGCTATATATTTCTGTTGGTGTGTCATTGTAATGCGTTGCTCTAATAAAAATTTAAGGCTCCTATGATCTGTACAAATTAAAAACCTCCGGTGCCCCATATAATGGTCCCACTTTTGAATAGCATACATAATAGCCAATAATTCTTTTTCATACACAGACATTGATTGGTGCTTTGGAGCCAAAGCCTTACTAATATAGGTGATCGGGTAGGCATCTTACATCAAGACGGAACCAATGCCAATATCACTTGTGTCTGTCTCAATTACAAACTACTTATTAGGTGAAGGTAGAGCTAATACCGGAGCAGTTGTAAGAGCACTTTTCAGAGTATCAAGAGCAATCTGTGCCTTTGGAGTCCACCAAAAATTATCCTTCTTCAGCAATTCAGTCAATGGTTTACTCAAAACTCCATAATTTTTTATGAATCACCTATAGTAACCAGCCAGCCCTAAGAATCCCCTCAGTTGCTTGAGATTAGTTGGAGTAGGCCAATTAGAGACCACTTCAACCTTCCTTGGATCAGTGGATACACCTGTTCCATCAATGATATGGCCAAGATACTCTACCATAGGGCTGCCAAAGATACATTTGCTTCTTTTGGCAAATAAATGGTTCTCCTGCAATTTCATAAATGTAGCCCTTAAATGTTGCAAATGTGAGTGAAGATCCTTGTTATATTAGAATGTCGTCAAAGAAAATAAAAACAAACTTTCAAAGATACGGCTTGAAGATTTCATTCATTAAACTCTGAAAAGTGGAGGGAGCATTTGTGAGCCCAAAGGGCATAACAACAAACTCGTAGTGCCTTTCGTGTGTTCTGAAAGATGTCTTTTGAATATCGGAGGGGAACATTCAAATTTGGTGGTAACCCGAGGTGAGGTCGATCTTCAAAAAATTTATTGCCCCATGTAGTTCATCCAGCAACGCTTCTATAATGGGAATTAGGAATCTGTCCTTCACCGTCTTACTATTCAGTTCACGATAGTCAATGCACATTCGCCAACTGTTGTCCTTTTTCTTGACTAGAACCATCGGCGAAGAGTATGGACTCACACTATACTGAATCATTCCATTAGCCAAAAGCTCTTGCACCATCTTTTCTATAACATCTTTTTACATCTGAGAGTGTTTGTAAGGCCTAACATTAACAGGCTTAGACCCTTCTACCAAAGGTATTCTGTGATCATAAGTGCGATGGGGAGGGAGTTTAGAAGGCATCTCAAATAGAAACTAGAATTCCTCTAGCAGCTTAGAAAGTTTAGGATTGCTTCTCCCAATACTTACATCTTCTTCCTTATTAGTAGATTCAAAAGTGGTTCTAATCTAAGCTAGGTAGGCTGTGCTCCCATTCTAGACCATCCTCAACATATTACTCTCTGAAATCAACCTAACTGAAGTAGTGGATATTCCCTGCAGCTGATAAGAATTTCCTCCTATCTTAAAAGACATATCCAATAACTTGAAATTCCAAGTAATGTCCCCTAGTGTAGCCAACCATTGTATGCCCAAAACCATTTCACAACCACCTAATGGCATAACCAGAAAATCTACAGTAAATTAGCAACCCTGTGCCTCCCAATGAAATTGTTCACAAAGGTAATTACAAATAATTTCTTTCCCATTAGCCACTGTAATATAGACAGGATTGATAAGCTTCAATGAGCAACCCAACCATTTGATTGTAGTCATATCAAGAAAGTTATGGGTACTTCTAGAGTCAATAAGAATATGGATTAATTTCCACTTATAATGACCAACAACATGTATGGTCTGATGAGCGTAGTCATATAATCCCCCCATGGCATACAATGAAATTGTAGGGATTGTGGTAGGGTCTGCATTACACTATTCAGCTTCTTCGCACTGCACTTCCTCTGGAAACTCTTGCACCACAATCATATGCAATTGTTTCTTCTTACACTGATGCCCAGGGGTAAATTTTTCATCGTACCAGAAACATAGATTTTTTGCCCTCTTTTCATTAATTTCAACATCTGTCAATCTCCTTATTTTAGGTTGAAATGGATTAGAGATGAGACTGGTTTGTTTAGCAGCTATGTGTGTTTGGTTAATGGGGTTATTAAGTTTAGGAATGTTTGTGGGGGTAGGTAATAATGGTGGTTTATATTAGGTTGAGGCTGTTGATGGTGGTGTAGTGACAGAAGTTGAAGCTGGTTTATTGTTGTAGCTTTTAGTGGTTCTGGTAGCTGTAAGATAGGATTTTTACAACCTAGCGAGTGCATACGCTTGTTGCAATGATTTGGGGCCAAACATTCTTAGGGAATTCTAATCTCCTCTCGTAATCCACTAAGGAAGCAACTCAAGGCATACTCCTCAGAGAGAGTGACCTTGTGAGAGAGCATATCAAACTCTTCCAAATACTCTTGCAAGGTCCCTGTTTATGAGAGCCCTTTCAAGTCAGCCATTGGATCTTCATAAAGCCTTTCACCAAATCTCCCCTTTAATGCCACTACATATTCTTCCCACGAAGGTTCTTCAATCTTATCCCTATTTTTGAGGTAAGATTGATGCCATTGCAACACTCGTCCCTCCATATAAATTGCTGCTAGTTTCACCTTAGCAGTAGCTAGAGTTAGATCTATCTGGAAAAACCTGTCACAATAAAATAGCCATCCCTCTAAATCAGAGCCTTCATATTTAGGAAACTCGACCTTAGTAAATTGAGTCGCTAGTTGATAGGTAGTGTTTTAGGTATTTTAGGTGCCAGGTATGGTTTGGGTAAGATCAACAAATGAGGGTATGTTGCCTCTGTTTTCTGGGTTGGACAGGTGCTGGGTAGTAAGGTTAGAGCTAGTGGTTGAGGGTGAGCTAATGGGTGAGGGTGTGGCTTGGTTCTGCCCACCAGGTTGCATTATGGACACAAGGTTTTTCATCTATGATATAAATGAGTTATGTTGTTTGCTTAGCATTTCAGCAAACTTTTGTTCTTGTTGCTTGTTATTTTCTATTAACATCCATTTTACCATATTGCAAAGATTTTCTTCAAGTTTCTTCAAATCTTGTGAACGGATATTATCAGCTACAGACATGATTACTAGTTTGGATTCGATGGGAGCAGGAGAATGATGGATCAGGAGTTTTTTTTTGCTCTAATACCAGATGATACCACACAAAAAAAAGAAGAAAAGAAGGAGCAGAGAAGAAGAGAGAAAAGAAGCTTGGAGAGAGAAATAAACTTTTGTAATTATCTTAGCATACCTAAATACAATTGTTGTTCTGCAATATATGTGTTGCAGACTCACGATTCTAAAGGACAGCTAAACAATACAAAAGGAAATAGTACAATTACCATACACTTGTGATCTGCAAACTACAATAGCTAGCTATACGACAAGCTAAAGAGAAACGACACTGATCATTTATTTGCCATACATCATGGTCCGGCCACCATTTAGATTCCAAGCACTAAAAAGAAGGGGTTAAACCCTTTACAACACACTACTAGAATGCACCGAATTACCGACGGATTTTAGCGACGGAAAAATTTCCGTCTCTAATTACCGACGGACTTGAATTTAACAATGGATTAGCGACGGAAAAAAAATCTGTCGCTAAAAGCCAACAAAAATTCAGGCACCAAGAAATGGCACCCGAATTACCGACAAAATTAGCGACGGATACAGTAATCCGTCGCTAATTAGCGGCGCTTTTAGCGACGAACAGTTTGTCCATCGCTAAAAGTCGAGCTGTTAAAAAAAAATAAGGCAATTTTTTTTTTGCTCTCTCTCTCTCTCCCGATTTCTTCTTCCCTCGCTCCGATCCCCTGCGCGCGCCGCCCAGCCCTCCACCGCTGCTTCCAGCCGACGCCAGCAACCACCTCCGCCAGTCACCTGCCCCAGCCACCGTCCTCTTCACGGTGTCCCTCCCCCTCGCGCACGATGTCCCTCCCCCTCGCGCGCTGCCCCTGCCGACGACACATCTGCCGCCGCTGCCCTTCTTCCTCCTCCCGACCGACCTCCGGCCTCCTCCCTCCTCTCTAGTGGCTGCCTCCCTCTTCCGGTGAGTTTTGTTTTTACTTTTATGCATTTTATTTACTTGTATTTGTATTTAATTAAATTAATTAAATGTATAAATGGTTGAATAATTAAATTGATTATATGTTAAGAAAAAATAATTGATTAAATTTGTTAGATAATGATAAATGGTTGAATAATTTTT
>CATIWO010109390.1:0-17927 GCA_949673435.1 Macaranga tanarius | reverse complement strand
ACTGGTTTGGCTCGATTTTTGTTTGATTGGATAAAATATCATAATTCTTTTGCAATACATAAATAGTAACATGCAAAATTGTACAAAAAGTTACTATTTTACTATTCATCAAATTACTGTTCCGACATCCGTTTCCAACACAGCTTTGGTTAAAAAAATTCATGTAATTTTCTCATTATCGTGGTATTTTTTTTCGAAATTTGAAAACCGAAATCGAACCAAACCAGTCGGTTATATATTTTTAAAAATCAAAATTAAACCGAACTAAATTGGTAACTGACCGAACCGGTCGGGTCGGTTCGGTTTGGTCAAGGCATTTCGCCTGGCTTGGCCATTTCGCCTATGGGACAGGCGAAATGGCCCAAAATAGCCTAAGGGGCCATTTCGCCTCTCCCACAGGCGAAATAACCCCTAAAAAAAAGTCAAAAATTTTGGTCAGTCAAACCGAACCATAAAGTTGGAATTTTTTGAAAAACAACCACAAAAATGAAATTTACAAAATTTGGAACCATAAAAAAGGAAATAGCCCCTCTCTACAGCCACATACTTTAAATCAAACTCATTTAAAGTCCACTATCTCAAAAATATAAATTGCAATACATACGTATGAAAAAGGGCGGGTGTTACAATTACTATGAAATGGATCCTTATGTCAAAGCACTATGGTAAGAGCCTACTTAAATTCCGAGGACGAAATTTTTTTTAGTGTAGGAGAATTGTCACACCCGTACCCGAAATTTAGATTTATTTTATGATAAATAAAATTAGAATATGATTAGGACCTAACTGTAAAAAAATTAAGTTTAAGGATAGGACTTAGTTGTAGTAAAGAAAAGTTAAAGGGTTAATTTGCAAAAAAAAAGGGGCACCTGTTGGATATTGGCAGAGGCATAAGGCAGGTGTCAATCCATAAAAAAAAAAAAAAACAACACAATTACAGACATAGCTTGCATCCTTTACACATTTAAGAAGAGAACAAAAAAAAAAAAAAAAAAGCAAAACAGAGGAAGAATAAAGAAAGGGATAGGAGAAGAAAGAAAGGAAAAGAGGGGGAGAAAGTCGTCAGCCGAAGTAGAGTTGGTGAGTGGATTTTCTCTATCCCTTCTCTTTTTGGATTCTAAAATTTTTGATCTTAAAAACCACTACTTGTTTAATTGTTAAAAAAAAATTTTATTGATTGTTGATTAGATTTGAGTTGTTGTGTGGTCTATATATCTTGAATTTATCATTTACGTTATTGATTGAAGTTCAAAAGTTACTTCTTTTTCTAAATTGTTGATTATGAGTAGATATTCTTTCTTTTTCTCTCCCGTTTCAATCTTGAAAATCTACTCTAGAGTTTCTTTTCCTTGGCTGTTGGATTGATTCCTTAATGGCACATATAATCTATTGTTTTGAGTAGTATATTTCATAGAAATTTTCTTCAGGTTAATTCATTTTATGTAGAATCATTTTGTTTCCTTGAATTTCAATTCTAAATTTGTCTCTTGAACTGTCCTTCGTTACTATTGAAGTATAAATTTGTAATGTTTAAATTGTTGATGAAACTAGTATAAATTTATAATGTTTAAATTGTTGATGAAACAGTGTTGTTTTCCATTGATCCTTTGCTCATATTGGACTTGATATTACAGTCTTGCATTTAGCTAAATTTTCTACTGAAACATTTATTCAAGTAACAGAACCAAAGCTATATATATATATAAACCGTATTGATAGACAAAAACAAGCCTTCCAAATTTGAATGGTGGTTTCAAGTTGAGGTTTGGTTCTTTATGGTAATGAATCCTTGGATTTTGATGGTTTGTTTTAAAGAACTCATTTATTCCTTTTCCCTTTGAAATTTTAAAATTTTTCATGGGGTGTCTGTGTGTTTAACAAATGGAAATTCTATGCTGCAGTAAACAGTAATCTTATGCAAGCCATATCTAGAGTTATGTAACTCCAAATGAGGTGAGTTTTAATTCTATAAAATCTTTGAAGAGTTTCCTACAAATTCGATTGAAATAAAGAAAATCAAATTCTGCTGTTTCGATGGTGTTTTGGAGCCATATCTTTTACTGCACAAAATCTAAAGACAGCTTTGCCCTACCAAATTGTTTTTCACGTTTTTCCTTCTATACACATAAATTTGATGTAACAATAATTATATTTTACTCTAGATACATAATATTAATAATTTGGAGAAAATTATTTTAAAATATTGCACATGGAATATTTGGTGAATTTTCAAATATACTTGCAAAATTCTGTCTATCGTATACAAAGCTGGTTCTGTTCCTTAATGATTTCAGACCCTTAAACCTGTTATTTTAATCTTGTTTTTGGTATGAAAATATTTTTACATTTTGTTTATCATGTGGAAAAACTTCGTGGTAAACTGAGATTATTCGGCTCTTCAAATACACTGGTTTTTTTTAGATTGCTGCAGTGAGTAAATTCTGCAGAGTCAGGTTTTGAAATTCAGGCTTTTGAGGTCCTTAAACTTTGTTTTTTTTACATGATTTTTAGTATGCATTTACTTTAATATGTTTTTCATATACCAGTAAATCTTTATATCAAAATTCAGTCGATAAGGCAGCGAATTAATTTGCACAATAAAACTGCTGCATTCAGACAACATTTCACAATTTGTGTGATTTACATAATTCATATAATGGAAACAATAAATAACGATTAAAATTCTTAATGGGGGTTAGTTATGGAACCAAACAAAGCTTCCATAACAACTTTAATCAATTATTAAAGATATATATATATATATATATATATAATTGACTTTCGGAGATTCTAGCTCTAAAATTTATATGTATAATTATAATTAGATTATATAAACTTTTTGGTGGGAATCGGTGAATAAATTAATAAAAGATAATTTGGAGAATATTATGAAAGCCAAATATGAGCACAAGTGCACTTGAGAGGAAAGGTTGTAGTAAGACCGTGCCCGAGGTACGGCTGGGTTATGTGAGACGTAAGACTGTGTCCGGGACACAACAACTCACCTGAGCAAAAGAAATGAATTCCTACTTTAAGTACGGTATGTTGATGAATTGATGGAATTGAGATTTATGTTGGCCAATGTTATGATAACTGTCTTTGGGATAGCGCTTGAGATTCATTATGTCTTTGGAGCGAATTCAAGTGGTATTACTTGTATGCATACAAAGGTATTGAACCTTCGATGTGCCAAATGGTACCCGCCACATCGATATCAACTACCCGCCACATCGATATCAACCAGTGTTTCTGTACTTATGTACTTCTGTACAACTGTACATTTGTGCTCCTGCGCACCTGTGTTTATGTGCTCCTAAATTATGTGCCAATTGCTTGTAAATGTGATGAGTATTCTGAAATATTTGTAAAATAAATAATATAAATTCTTAAAGTGAATTACAAATTTATCAACATTGATTGAAAATCATTTATTGCAATATTATGAATGATACTCGCAAAAGTTATGAAATTTTATTTGATTATTATATAAGGAGTTAAGGAAAAATATTAAAGGTTTAACAATAAAATTATTTATATTTATTATTGTTTTTGGATTTATTCACAATTGAACTGTTCCCTGTTCATTATATATTCCACTGTATTTTTTTTATTGATTATTTTTCTCAGCGTTGTACTCCGTTCACTCACTGGGCATTTTCTTGTGAAAATACTCACCATTTTTTTATTTTAATTTTTTTTTTCAGAGTAATTTATAGTTTGCTAATCGTGAGATAAGTCTTAGTATACCAAAGCTACTGCGCGATATAAAGTTTAAGAGGATAAGATCCGGAAGCAAAGATTCATTGAGTAGAGAGTGAACGTGGTTTGTATGATGATAAAATTTTATAATTAGTATTCTTAAGAGTTATAAGTATAAGTTAGCATAGTATGAAAGTTAATGTAATATTAAGTTAGTTTTGCAATCATGTTTGAGGTCACAACTTCGGTATGTTAAGAGTTGAAGGCATTTGTACTTTTTATGCTGATATAAATACAATTGAGTACGTCTTTATTGGAAAGGTTGTATTAGTTGTGTGAATAATTATTTTAAGTTAGAAGTGGTGCCCTAAAACATCAATACTCAAGTTTGGTGTCTGGAGGTTAATAGCATCTAATGAGAGTGTCGATGAGGAGGGGTGTCACAAGAAATTTCATAATTTAAATGAGATTTTATTTTAATATTTTTTAATTATACTATTATTTTTATTGTTCATTCATTAAAATGCACTTTTAATTTTCAATGAACAAAAGATTAATCTTTTTTTTTTAAAAAAAAAAATCACTTATTCAAATATATCTTTATTATATTATTTTGTAGTCCAAAAAATAATAAAAATTTTAATCTGAGACATTATTGTGTTTGGAGATTGAAATTTGAACTATATATTTAAATTTGTGATAAATTTATTACTTAGTTAATATCTCATAAATTTTTACTATGTAAATTTAAAATAATTATATTAAAATACTAATTAATGAAAATTTAAAATAACTTCAAATTATAAATTATTTGAATTTTTTATATATTTTTGCATGTGTATATATACCATACGAGAAGATATAATAATAATAATAATAATAGTAATAATAATAATAGTAATAATAATAATAGTAATAATAATAATAATAATTAAAAAATATCAATCGTGAAATGTTTAAATATAAAATATTTTAAATGTATATTATTTATATTTATTTATTTTCATATGTGTGTGATACGTTTTTAAACAATTTAGGTAACATTATTAACTTAAAAGAGAGATGCTCAAAATAAATTATAAACAGGATGTTGATGGATTTTATCGTCATCGATGACGAATTTAGACTTTTTGAATCAGTCATTTCATTGCAATTTTCTAATATATCATTATCCGAAACGTGGTTTATCTGCTAAATAGTAATTAAAAAATGAGTAATCTTTCATGTGTCGCTTTTAGCAATAAATTATTTTTTTGTCCCTAAAATTTTATAATAATTATAAAAATATTAAATAAATAAATAATAATATTTAGATCTTTAAATTATAGTACGACGGTTCAATTGTACTCTTTTTAAATTTTAAATTTTGTTAATTTAATTAATTATCAATTAATATAAATATTTTTAAATTATTATATAATTTTCTTACATTATAAAATTTAAAAAGACGAAAATATAATTTGACAAAAAAAATTTGTCTTAGTGTCCAGTGACGTTGCTAGTTGCTAGTTGCTAGTTGCTAATTGCTAATTGCGATGTCTAACAGGATCCTAAAAAATTCCACAATTGCAAGTTTTTGTCAAACCACAGGCATCTTACTTTTCAATAAAAATTTTTTGCAATTAAGCACGTTTTTAGGTAGCAAATGCCTTAGATAACACGTAATTAATAGGTAGGTCCAATAATATCATCAAATATATATGTATATGCAATCTGGACGTGTGCCAACAATTAATATTGATTACTATATTTCAGAATTATTAACATATGAATGGTGCTTTTTAATTCAGATATTTTTATATTAAATTTTTAAATCATCTCATTCAGTATTGTATTATTTTGTAATTAAAATAAATTTAATAATATTAAATTATGTGATAAATAAAATTAATATAACATTGTTAAGTTAAATAATTTTTTAAGTTTAACATATGCATCTTAATGATGTTTCTTTTTTTTTTTTTTGAAAATATCTTAATGATGTTTCTTGTTAATTTAATATATACACCTTAGGTATATTTGGATGAGGTTTAAAAAACAATTTGCGGGTTAACATTTATTTATTTATTTATTTGGTTCGTATTTATATCAACAAAATAACTAGTATTGAGGGGGTTAAATTAAATCTTAACTTCTTTTTTGCAATGTATTTTTAACCCTTTCTTTTTAAGTTAAAGGGGAACAGAAGTAAAAATGTAAATTAAAAAAATCTTTTATTTATTAATTTTAATAATATTAATTAAATTTTAAAGAACTCCATATTTAATAATCAGCATAATTATTACTCTCTTTTACTCTGCATTTTATAGATACTACTACATAGAGTTAACTGTTTAATGATTACATGTTTAATCTTAAACCTTTAACTATTACTTTTATAATTGTTAATCATTGTTTATTGAAATGCATGCTTGGTTTAATTAAAAAAATCGTTGTTTTATGCTTTGTTTTTTTGAACCCAAAATTGTAGGTCTTTTTCTTTCCCTGTCTTTTTAAATGGATACATGTGTAGGTCAGAAGGTGAAGTGCATCACTTATATAACGTAACTATGATCATTATATCACATAACAAGAGGACAAAAGGCCAATCTAATTACCTTGGTTTACTTTTTAATTTAATGAAATTTCATTAAAATTTTATGAGGGCCAACTTGGAAAAAAAAAGTTTCAATTCAATTTAATGGGATCATCTGAATTATCAGTCATCAAAATGATTATAATCTTTTATCAAAACATTTTTTTTGAACTAAAAGAACTTGGTGTAGCTAGAAGAATTAATATTTATATAGTTAACTAAGAAGAAAATATTGTTTTTATGTAATCCTAAAAGAATTACTGTTTCTATCTAATTAATTAATAAAAGTTATTGAATTCCTTCAGTCCTAACTCAAGTTGTAAGAGTACTTTACTTTTAGGGAAGAGAATTTGAGTCCAAGTCCTACTCCTCACACCTAAATTTATGAGATTTCACATTATATGATAGCTCACAAAATAAATTTAAAAATACAAACAACTAACTATTAACAACTAACTGAGCATCTCAATGATATTGGATCTTGTATCACTTGTTCAAAAAAATAAGGGTTTTTGTATTTTTTTACCATAAACTTATGTCAATTTTACAAATCTATCTAATTTTTAAAATTGTGGTGAATTTATATATGAACTTTGCAAATTGTTATAAATCTACTAAGAGTCAAAATTGCTTGTGACATCATACTTAAGATTCCTCATAAATTGATTCAGATATTCATTTGCAAGCCACTTAATAGTGGCCATCTTATTACTAATCACCCCAGAACAACTATGAGGTAATTTATATGTCTTAACAACACAAGCAATTTTAACTGCTGGTAGATTTTCAACAATTCGCAAAGTTTATATATGAATTCACAACAATTTTAAAAATTGGATAGATTTGTAAAATTGACTTAAGTTTACGGTAGAAAATACAAAAACTCAAAAAATAAAAGTTATCGAATTAAAATTTAAAACTTTAACCAACTTTTTTTCTCCCTTTACTTTTAATTCTTGATTTTTCACTACAATTTTCATCTTAGCTACCACTGATCATATTTTCAATCGGCAGTTGTCCTTTCTATTTCTATTTTATTTGCTTTATTTTACTTTTTTTATTGACTAAATACAGATTTCTGATCTATTTGTTTTTTGATTTTAATTTTTGAATCTTCCTTCATAGAGTTGTTGCTCTTAATGAGATTTTTGTGTTTTCTTATATGGAATTTGAATATATTCTTATTGTGAAATTTCTATTAGTATTCTGTAATCGGACTCATTTAAAGATCGGAAAATTAATTTTGGCTAAATAAAATCATTAAGTGAAATACATTGTGGAGTTGTAAATGAAAAGAGTTCTATCAGTGCGATTGAAAAATAATACTAAAAAAATTTATAATTTGAATAAAATTTTATTTTGATACTTTTTAATTGTACTGTTACTTTTATTATTTTTTGATTAAGATGTAATTTTGACTTTAAATGAATAGAATATTCATTTTTTTCTAAAAAAAAAATTTATTGAATTTAACATGTCTTAATTAATCTAATAAAATTAAAATTCAACTTAATTAAACAGATGGAACGGTCACGTTAGGTCTAAATTCACTTGCATCTTCACAAGAGATATGACTACACAATACACACACACACACATTGCATATATGAAGGTGTCTAGTTCGACTAGGATATGAAATGGGAGGAACGTGTATGTATAATATATACTCAAAGTTTTACAGAAGTAAATTTTGTAGTAATAATTTCAAAATCTTATTTATACTTAAAGGTAAAATGGGCTCTATTCATATACTCTCAATTATTAACTTTTTTTTAAAAAAATATATAATAAAATTAAGTATTTAACATTTAATATTTATATTTTTTTAGAATATTATCATGTATATATTATGTATTTTTCAAATTATAATGATGAGCCTATAATTATATTTATTTATATCCACATTTATAATACACATAAAAATGCAAAGGGGAGATTAATTTATTAAGTTATTTAAATTAAAAAGTTTTAAATAAATGTATATAGAAAAAATATAATTAGTTGGGATTAAAATATAATAACAATTAATTATAAGATTGAATAAGATTAGAAAATATTCATTTTCATCTTAAAAGAAAACTAAACCAAATAAATAATTAAAAATTATAGGTTATAACTTTACTTTAGTAAATAAAATAAAATATTGAAATAAGTGTAATACAATTACTGAGAAAAAATATTAAATTTGTCTATACATTACAAAAAAGATAATATTAAAATTTAGATATTATTTTATATAAAATAGTTTAAATTTTTTGTTAAAAATATAAATATCAGTTTAAAATTAAATTTCAGAATACTATTAATGAGCATTAAAATTTTTATAAAATCAACTCGAGTTTAAGTAAAGGCTTAATGATAAGAAAAATTTAAATTTTCAAATTTTTATATATTTGATCATATTTTTTAATTTTAAATGCTATTATAATTTAACGAATTTAAAATAATTTTATTCCACATTTTATAATTGATTCAAATTGGTTTAGTTTTACTTCAATTGTGCTTGTATGGCAGATTAATTAATCTAATACTTTTATTATTTTACCTTTACTAATATGATTTTTTTATAATTTATTTTTTTACCTGAATTTAACTTATTAAATTTTTATTAAAGGTTAATAAAAAATAAATTATTATTTTACATTATAATATCATTAATGAATGCAATTGATCATAAGTGACTGTCAAATGTGTGTAATCAAGTTTAATTTATAAAATGTATATATTACAAAATTAGAATGATTTAGTTGAATTATTACAAAATTATAAAATTTAACAATTTGATTAAAATTACAAAAACAAAAAAAAAAAATTTGATTTTTTTTTAGGCCTTAATCAAATGAAGGGCATCCTAACTGACCCCTGTACTACCCATTAATGTGACATAGCTTGTACAACGCCAAGTCACAGGTTCTATCTTTTTAATTATTATCAATTAATAAAAGTATTCAAAAATTTTATCATTATTTTAATTTTAGCAAATTAATTCATAAATTTTTAAAATAAATTTATGAATTAAAAGTAATTAATATTATTTGTTGAATAGGTTGTCTCATCTTCTTAAAATTACAAATATTTTTTTTCATACTCACATTAATTTTCATATTGGAAAAATATTTTTTAGGAATAATATATTTTTATGGTAAAATGTATTTTCATGAATATTGCACAAAAATATGTTTCAAGTGAAATTTTTTCATTTGATATTTTTTAAAGTATTTTTTCTAAACATTTTTTTTCATAAGAAAAATATTCTTTTAGTGTCCACATAATATAAAGCACCAACATATTTCATCTATAATTTTTTTTTTTTTGTGAAAATACATTCTTAAAAAATTATCTTCTACAATAAAAAAAATCATTATTATTATGTATGTAATTTCTTTTGCAAGGTGAAAATAATTTGCTCAACATGTGACTTTATTTAATGTTTAATCGAATATATTATATGCAAGCTAAAGTTGTTATTAATTTAAAAGGTTATAAATAAATTTACTAAAATTAAAATTTTATGGTGAAATTAGAAAAAGATGAAAAAAAATATGATTTTTATTAATTAATCCTTTCAATTTTCTATGTTAAAAAGTTTATTCATCAATTTTGCGGCTATAAAAGCATGCAACCTTCATAAACATGGTGTGCAGGTATAAATACATATACACTTTCTGTAAGCAATAATAATAATAATAATAATGGCATCTCTGCATCCATCAGCTTCTAGCTTTGAGAATGTCAATGAAGTACTGAGTGTTCAAGAGCTCATCAAAAAGCCTATGGACTCAGTCCCACAGCTCTATGTTGCTCGTTCTAATGATGAAGAAACCTTAATTAACTCCCATTCTTTTTCAACAACAATCCCCACCTTTGACTTCGAGCAATTACTTTCAAAAGAAACCTCAGATTTACAGATTCAAAAGTTGCACTCCATTTGCAAAGAATGGGGAATCTTCCAGGTTCTTTCTTATTTTTTAAATAATTGTGTCTTTTATTTCTATCTGCGCGCATATTTTATTAGTCTTGATAATTTAATTTGCACCCTTCTGCATCAATTTATTATGTTAATATATGTAAATATATATGTATATATGCATGATTCCTGGTGTATGATTTGGATTCATCTTCAAATCGCAGTTGGTGAACCATGGAGTGAGCTCTATATTGAACAAGGTAAATCATGAGATTGAAGAATTTTATAAGCTTCCCTTAGAGGAGAAAATGAAATATAAGATAAGGCCAGGTGAGTTTGAAGGTTATGGTACACTCGCTAGAGTTGGAGGAAAGCTTGACTGGGGTGACAGGCTCTACGTGATCACCAACCCTATTGCTAGAAGAAAGCCTTACCTTCTACCAGAGCTCCCTTCATCTCTGAGGTATATCCATATACTCTTTACTAACCTTATAGATACATCTATCTTTTTTTTTTTTGTGTGATAATGAATACCTTATAGTGCAGATCGTCCCTGAGATTTGAATTTTATATGATTAGGTCGAAAAATTTTGAAAAGTTTGAAAATTAACTTTTCTAAAATATTATAAGTCAAATACTCACACTCGATATTTTTGAGCTATATATTACTAATGATCTAACAATTATAAGCTGCTTTTAATTTCGTTTCATCATGGCACATGTATATATGCAGAAATTGCTTGGAGAATTACATATACGAAATGCAAAAGCTTGCCATGAAAATTCTGGAGCTTCTAGCACAGGCACTAAACATAGATAAAAAAGAGATGGAGGAGATGTTTGATGATGGTATGCAATCACTGAGGATGACATATTATCCTCCATGCCCACAACCAGAGCTAGTTGTAGGGATCACTCCTCATTCAGATGCAACAGGAGTCACAATCCTTAACCAGGTCAATGAAGTTGATGGGTTGCAGATTAAAAAAGATGGGATTTGGATGCCAGTGAGCTTCCTTCCAAATGCGCTTGTTGTGAATTTGGGAGACATTTTTGAGGTTAGTCTATTATCATTTTTTTTTGTCTCACCTTTTTTTTTCATCTTCTGAAAAAAAAAAGAATAATAATTCATATAGTTTATAACAGATTACAAAATTGTCACATGATGTATTGAATCTAGTCTTTATATTAATTAACCTTGTTTTTTTAATGAGAAACCCTACAGCCATATGTCAATTCCAAAGTTTTTTCGCGGTGGATCATTTTCAAGCTTAATAAAGTAGTTGCACCAAATAATATGCAAGATATAGCAATCAATAAATACTAAGAAATGTAATATTGATTTTTCTCGATTAAATTTGTAAGCCATATTACTATAATAAATGTTTTGCATAATTATCTCTGATATCATATAATAGACTCCGTAAAGGAAAAAACTTTAATTTAAATGAGAATTAATAAATCATATCTTAAAGAAATCTTTATATTTTATTTTTATGTGCTTATATATAGTCGATATAAATTAATTAGTATTTTATTTATTTATCTTTTATTATCATTTTTAATCTTATTTATTTTGTCAAGATTTTAAGCAATGGAGTCTATAAAAGCATCGAGCACAGGGCAACAGTAAATTCAGAGAAAGAAAGGATATCTATTGCATTTTTTTGCAACCCTAAATTTGATGCAGAGATTGGACCTGCTCCAAGTTTAATCAACCCACAGAACCCACCAAAATATGGAAAAATAGGGATGGAGAATTATGTCAAAGGTTTCTTCTCTCAGACGCTCAAGAGCAAATCATACTTGGACCAAATGAAGCTTAAGACTAATGAGGAAGGAGAACTACTTAATTAATTGCAATTAATTAGTATTGCCATCCAATAATTATCGACCCACCCGGCTTATATCACATGGATCTTCCCGTCTGTATGAAATTAGAACATAAAAGTTTGGAAGAATGTTGCTGTCTAATTGTGTTCAGTTCAGTTGCTTGCTGCTCGGTTTCAAGGGGGCTTTTTCCTGTTTTTCTGTCTGCTGTAGTTTCTTATTTATGACTGATGCCTTTGGCCTTTGCTTGCTGCTTCGGTCCTGCTGTTTTGCTCTCTTCTTCCTGCTGTTGCTGTTTTTAGTTTAGAATTTGTTTCGTTTGGTGGGGCTTGGTGTGTTTTCTTCTGTTGTGTGTTTCTATTTTCGTTTGATGGTTGTTTCTGTTTTCTGGTTGTATTTTCATCCTCGTGTTGTTGTAGGAGGGGTGTTTTCATCACTTAAGACTTTCCAAAGTGATTTTCCCTTCATAATATCAATAAAATAAATATCTTGTTATAAAAAAAAAATTTGGAATATGTCTTAATTATAAGAGTGGTCCTGTATTTACTTCTTTGTAATTCATGTGTTATATGAATAATCATGTAAATAAATAAGTACAGTCCAAAAAATATGTTTGATATGTGCATACCTTGTTTCGTTAATGTGTTATGATGCAACGGACGTATATTAATTAAGAAAAAATATATTTTACTATGTTATTAATTATCATTATTGCAAATTGGGCGCAAGTGAGTTGTTTTATTTAGGATCAACGTGTAATAATTTTGTTTTTTATATTTTTTATTTTATTAATTTCTTATTTTTATTTTTGAAATTTAAGTAGTATATTTTTAAAAAATAAATTAATAAAGTCAATAAGAAAAGTCTAATGGCAATTAATTTTTATATAATTTAAGTACTAACCAATATTATACAATCTATCAAATACTAAAAATAGATTTTAAAAAAATGGACAGATATCAAACGCATCCTTAAGTTTGGGGGGATATATAGTAGGCCAAATACCTTATTTCACCCCTGAACTTTACCGTTTTTGCCTATTGTACGTATTAACTTCAAAAAGTTGCAATATGACATTTGATCTTTCAAAATGTGCCTATTTCACCCATTGTATAGCCAAACAAAACACGTGTGCCACACGCGCAATGACATGGACAACATTTGATAATGTGGACCGATTAACATAAGCCACATAACTAATACTTAAGGACCAAAAAATAACTTTACCCTAAGGACTAAACAAGAACTTTACCCTTTTGATACCTACACCCGAAACCCAACACACCACCACCACCTCATTCTTCCCCTCTCTCTCTCTGCTCACTCTTTTAGCACTAATCTTAAGACCTTGCCCAGTCAAAATCCCGATCAAAAACTGCCATGTCTCCATCACTGGTGGGTCAAGCAGAATCGGGCTGGCACTAACGTATCGGGCAGCAAGAATTGATGGTCTTCTCGTATAATTTCCAATAATGCCCCTTCACTTCTTCTTCCTCTCTCTTCCCTTCATGATTGTCTTCTCACATAATCGCTCTGAGGCCTTCAGCTTCTTCCTTGAAATACCCAGTTGTTTGTTGCGTCCCCTAGTCTCAGGTTTATGTTGTTAATGGCACAATTGATGGTACAATTTCTGAGAGGAATGAGATTCATCTTGGTTTGCCCAATAAAGGTCGCATGGCTTCTAATACTCTTGATCTCCTTAAGGCATTTATTTGGGTTTTGAACGGTTCGCATTTTTTTTAATGTTTGTGTATTTAGATTTTGAGGAAATAATAGGAATTATAGCAATTGGCAAGTTTTGGACTTCGTTTTTTCATTGATTTTTAGTTAAGATTTGTTTGTTTGCTTGAGGATTTTATTTTTTGGTTAAGATCTGGTAACATTATTTCTTGTTAGTATAGCTCATGGCTTTGCTCAATTCACTAGATTCTCTACTTGGAATGTGGATATAATTTCTGTTGTAGGCAGTGAAAGGAACAGAGAAAGGTTGTTTATTCTTGAACGGTGTGTGTGGTTGTGGCTGCTAGTGGTGGAGTGGTGGTGGCTAGTGTAGGTGATGGTGAAGATACAGGAGCAGCAGCCGACAAGAGATGTTGGAGTGGCGGTGGTTGCTGGTGTATGTGGTTTATGGTTATTTTAATTCCATGCACGTTGTTGAGTGATGTTATTCTGATAGAGGTTTTTTTTTTAAAAAAAATCCAAAATGAAGGCCGAAGATGGTGTAATTGAAACAAAATTTTTAAACTTTATTTATTTTAGTCACTTAATTTTTGTACATTTTAGTTCAGTCCCTTGACAAATACACATCAGTATGCTTTATTGACTTTACATGCCTCGAAGAACTGCAAACACGCACGGGTCCCATGTTGGCTAACCATGTGTTTAATAGTCTCAAAAAAAAGCTGAACGAGGGGTGAAATAGGCACATTTTGAAAGCTCATATGTCATATTGTAACTTTTTGAAGTTCATGCGTGCAATGAGCGAAAACGGTAAAGTTCAGGGGTGAAATAAGATATTTGGCCATATATAGTATGTTCTTGTGCTAGAACTGTAACTATAGGATTATTAGGGGCTGCATGCGTCAATATCCAATATCTATCATTCTATAAGCACTCATAGATGAGCATTTTCTTTTTCTCAGCAATGCATAGAGTAGAGAGCAAACGACACTCTCAAAGTTCTCATGTTTATTGTGCTTATTTATTTAAGGGCAAATTATAACAAAATTCATAAGCTTTAACGTTTTTGGCAAATTCGACATATCTTTTTAATTTTGGTAATATCATTCAACAACTTTTTAATTTTTATAATTCAAATCACTGGTGAAAAATCCGGCTAAATTTTATTGATATGGCAGTCGAAATAAACTGAGTGGTTCATATAGACGCTACGTCAAAATATATTATTTTGATTATTTGTAAAAAAATGCACAACCTTTTGCTTTTTTTATATAATTTAATCATGAACTATTAATTATTTTGTCAAATTGATATGTAATTTTTTTAATTTTTTTTAATTTATATTTTTTTATTGATACATTTAAAATAAATATTTAAATAATGAGAATTCAAAATTAATTTTTTTAATTAAATAAATTATAAATTTAATTACTTATTTTTATGTAATGAAAATTTAATTGATACATTCGAATTGATATATATTTAGTTACTTTATGTTAAATTATTATTTTGAAATATTGAAAATATTTAAATATTTAATTTAATAAAATTGATATTTTATTATTTCAATTGACTTACATATTACACATTTAAGTAAATTTTTTAATTAAATTATATGAAATAATTAATGATTTTTATGTTTTATTGAAAAATCAAATTTTACTTTTTCTTTTTATAGATGAATTTATAGTAATTAATTAATATTTTATTTTTAATTAATAACTATTTTATTATATTTTAAATGAATAAATAGTAAACTTTTTTAAAAAATATTTCTTATTTGCATTTTTATATATAATATAAATATTTAAAATATTTAAGTCAAATTATTTTCAAAATAATAATTTAACTCAAACTAAAAAAAATATGAATGTATCCATTATATTTTCATTATTTAAAAATAACTAATAAATTTTTTTTTTTAATTAAAAAGTAATTTTGTATTCTCATTACTTCAATATTCAGTTTACATGTATCAATTGGAAAAATATAAATTAAACAAAATAATAAAAAAATCATATATCAATTTGTCAAAATAATTAATAAGTCATAATAAAATTACAAAAAAAAAAAAAAGAAAAGTGTATTTTTTTTGCAAATAATTAAAATGAATTATTTTGACATGGGGTTGTATATATACAGATGGAGTTTCTCGGGTTATTTACACTCATCGTTCTAAGGTTTTACCCTAATCTCACTATCGTCCTAAATATTTAATTTGTCATTTAAAACTTCCAAAGTTTTAATTTTGATCCCATTGAAACCATTATTGTCATTTTCCGGTATAAAAACTCACCGGCATGCTGCCATGGAACCACACGTATCATTTTCACTTGTAGACATTGACACATCACTAAAATAGCTTATATTAGCATATCATGTCACTTGTTTCATTTACCATTGAAAATTAAATTTTTAACTATAATATTAAAACCTTTCCATTATCAAAAAAAAAAAAAACTCTCCATTTTTCTTTTTCTTCATTCATCTTTCTTTCTCTGCAATTAGACTCCCTCCTTTTTCTACTGTCTCACCATGACCTTGTTTGTTTATCTGCAATTTGAGTATTGAAATGATGAAGAACAAGAACAAGACCATGAAAAAGAGAAAGACGAGAATGTAGAAAAAAAATTAGAGGAGATAGAATTAGTGGCTATGTGACCAATAGCATGTCACCACATGACCATTTTAATTAAAAAGTTAAAAAAAAAAAGTGACATGACATGCTGACATAAGCTATTTTATTGATATGTCAAAATGTTTACAAGTGAAAATGATACATGTGGCTCCATATCAGTATGCCGGTGAGGTATTATGTCGGAAAATGATAATAAGGGTTTCAATGGGATTAAAATTAAAATTTTGGGAGTTTCAAATGACAAATTAAATATTTAGGACGATAGTAGGATTATGATAAAACTTTAGGAATGGTGAGTGTAAATAATCGGAGTTTCTTGGCATTTTCAGTATTACACATTCAATGCCCATCTTGGCCAAAGACTTTTTTTTTTTTTTTTTTAAATTATTGCATCTGCACTCAAATAGGTAACACTCGAGTTTCAAGTTTCATTTATTGTTTTGATTGCACTCCAATATGTAAAACTTTCAAGTTTCAGTTGTTGTTTTGATTATATTCAGATGATGTTTTCTGATTCTTTCCCTTTTATTTTCACGAATTCAATATTGGATTTTCCATTCAATTTTCGAGAATAAAAATCCTTCAAGTACTTCTCCAGTGGGATTTGCCGAAAGATTGGCGGATTATGAGGGCCAATGAGGCTAGCTGCTGGGCCTACAACAGATTGTAGCTTGGAAGAATTGAATGTTGCAATAGAGAGCCTCTCTTTCGTTGAATTCACTATTGCCCTATGCTCAATGCTCCTATACACACCATTGCTTACTATCTGCACAGTATTGCTGAGACAGTCGCGGCAAATAATTGCCCAAGTCCTGGCTAATGATTACCAAATTTCCGGCAAGGCACACAATACACATGCACATGTGCAAGCAGAATGCAACTTCCCAAACTCAGAATCCATGGAATCTTCAACAACTCATCTTTCCAAATCAGGACAGATAAAAGAGCAGATAACTACCGAGTCCTTATTCAGTCTTGTATACCATATCAAGTTGGTGGTGTCTTAATTCTTGATGGTGCACCTGAATACCATGAAGCTAAAATCCAATTTGAATTCCCCATGCAGTTGGAGTTTCTCAGCATTTTCAGGAATTATATACTCAAAGGGAAAAGGTTAGTGTCATCGCAACCCGTGCACTAACCCCAAAAATTCAGACAATAACCCCAAAAGTGAATGCCCCATGGGGGGCATTTATGGAAAAAAAATTTGCGATGCGACAGCCAGAGACCTGTCTTTTCTATTGCATCTGCGCTCAAATAGGTAACCCTCAAGTTTCATTTATTGTTTTGATAACACTCCACTAGGTAAAATTCAAGTTTCAGTTATTATTTTGATTACATTCGGATGATGTTTTCTGATTCTTCCCCTTTTATTCTCATGGATTCAACATTGGATTTGCCACTCAATTTTCGAGAAAAAAAATCCTTCAAGTACTTCTCCAGTGGTAATTGCCCAATGGTGGATTATGAGGGCCAATGAGGCTAGCTGCCGGGCCGACAACAGATTGTAGCTTGGAAGTATGGAATGTTGCAATAGAGAGCCTCTCTTTTGTTGAATTCACTATTGCTCTATGCTCAATGCTCCTATACACACCATT
>CATIWO010109384.1:0-20790 GCA_949673435.1 Macaranga tanarius | reverse complement strand
TATTGAAGCGTTTTTCGTTTTCTCGCCGATCTTGAAAGAAGATGGCTCGTGTTCAAAGTGTGAGTTTATTGATATTTGTGTTGTTATTTTTCATTTTTGTTTACTCCGATAATTTTTTCCTGGAAATTTGCGCATCTTCTTCAAAACGCACGGTACCCATTTGATAATAGTTTGCGTAGATTCATGGGTTGTGTGTTAATTGAGTGTTGGTGTTTGTAATTGCAGAAGAAGAGGAAGTTCTCCGTGAAGCCAATTCCGAAAAAGAAACAGAAAAATGTGGACCATATCACAGGGGATAAGATCCCAAAGAGCTTTGTTTTTGGCAGAGGGAAGTTACCTGCTCCTCTCAGGCAACTTCAGATGGACCTCAGAAAGCTAATGCTTCCCTTCACAGCTCTCAACCTTAGGGTAATGCATAATTTCAATTTCCCCTTTATTTTGTTTTATTTTATTACATATTTATATGCATTTGATTGGGAAGAGGAATCTGATGTTTTAGGACAATGGGTTTTGGTTTTTGGTTGCAGGAAAAGAAACGAAATAATCTCAAAGACTTTTTGAATGTTGCAGGGCCTATGGGTGTCACGCATTTTCTTATGTTGTCAAAAACTGCAACTGCACCCCACCTCAGGGTTGCAAGGACCCCGCAGGGTCCAACTCTTACGTTTAAGATACTTGAGTACTCAACAACACTAGATGTTGCTCACTCCCAATTGCGCCCTAGATGCCCTCAAGATCTTTTCAAAAATCCTCCATTGGTACATCATCTCTAAATATTATGAAAGTCTCACACTCCCACAAAAAACAAAAGCATTCATTCACTTTACTGTTGTTGGTCGCTTGTTACCTGGCTTAGTATGCTGGAGAATGGAGATTGTAACTTGTTGATAGTGATGGGTTGTTGAAATTTTTATCTTGTAATTTGTTTGCTTTTAATTCCAAATTTGACTTTTATTTTCTTCAAGCAGATTGTTCTTTCTGGTTTTGGGTCAGAACAACATCTGAAGCTCACTACTATAATGTTTCAGAACATCTTTCCATCCATTGATGTTAACACTGTAAGTGCTTCAAAAAGTCATATAAATGTTAAATTCTGTCAGATTTTTGTTTCCCCTTCTCATAGACTATTTTGTGGGATGTTTCAGGTAAAACTTTCCTCTTGCCAAAGAATTGTTTTACTTGCTTACAACAAGGATACAAAGCTTATTGATTTCCGGCATTATTCCATCAGACTCCAACCTGTAGGTGTCTCCCGTAGAATCAGAAAGTTTGTGCAGAGCCATGAGGTCCCTGATCTTAGTGGTCACCAAGATGTGAGCGACTTTATCACTAAGTAAGGATCCTTCTTCATTTCTTTATTCTGTGGGGTTGAGACATAAAATGAATACATAGAATAGAGCGTAAGAGGTTCCACAGTTATTTGTATATTGTATAGTTGATCTGAACAACAGTCATAAACTGTCATTTATAATCTTAAGTAGAACAAAGTAGGAGGTGAAACCAAAATTGTGGTCTTTTTTCGCTCGAGTCATCATTGCCATTGTTTAATAAATGGTAAAAATGAACAGGGAAAAACTAGGACACAAGACACTCAAATCTTTTTATGATACTGTGATCATAGAGTACTCTGCACTGTCATTGTTCATTGTTGATTTTTTTATGATCTTTTAAGGGCTGGTTATGGGTCAGAAAGTGAAGCAGATGATGAAGCAGCAACAGTGACTCTGGTAAGTAATCTTAGTAGAGTTAATAAGGCTTCTACAAAAAGTGCTGTCAAGCTTCAGGAAATTGGGCCCAGAATGACTCTGCAACTCATGAAGATTGAGGAAGGATTGTGTTCTGGTGCTGTTATATTTAATGAATATGGTATGTTTATTTCACAGCTTATTACTTTTTATTACAGCCAGATCTTTGGAAAACAGAATCTGCTATGATCAGCAGTAGGCAATCTATCTTATGTATATTTATTGTGATGTTACCAATTTTGCATGCTTTGTTGACATTGTTTGGCTTAACATTCCTTCATTTTTTCGTGTGCCTATGCGTGCATAGATGTATCCTTTCTTCTGAACACTTGGCTTTCCTGAACCTTGAACCACTTTAAATTGTCCCTTTTGGCAATTTTCTTAACATAGTATAAGAATCTGTTTTTAGTCAAAATATTTCTCATTTACATTTTCCATTGGCATAGTTCTGAACTTGCCTGGATGAGATTTAATTACTCTCTTGATTTTCTTCTAGCAGAATGTCATTTCTACATTGGTGACATGCTTTTCTCATTCCCATTTCCCTAGTTTTCTTTTCTTATTCTATGTCTACCAAGATGTCGCCCTTTTATCCTCCATCTACTTTTCTTAACTATAAAGTCACCAGTTCTACATGCACTAGCAATTATTGACCTACTTAAGATAGCTGGCTAGGTTGCAGCTGTTGTTTGGTTCCTATGTTCTACTTGAAAATTCTTGTCCTTGCTTTTTAAACTTTAACCATGGGTTTCCTTGAGTATCTTTTTCTTGCTGTCGAAGCTAATTCTACAAGGTAATTGATTAGCAAGTTCACATCTTAATGTCATTTGACTTGTTCAGGAACTGTTAGTGACAAGACAAAGCGGCAAGAGGAAAATCAGAAAAATCAAGAGGATGCTGAAGAGAATCATAGCGATGATGATGAGGACGAGGATCTTGAAGAAAATGAGGAAGATGATGAGGAAGAGAGCGACTAGATAAAATAGAAACTAGAACACGCGCGTAAATGGTGTTGATGCAGTTGGTTTCACAATATATGTTCAAAAGATGGATGTGCCCCCATGAGTGATTGCTCGCGCAAAGGGGTTTTCTCCGTCAAGGTTTTGAAATAGTAACAGAGCTGTAATCTCACATTTAATATTGTTTTACATAGATTAATGATGTCTGAAAGAAAGTTGCAGTGACCTCATTACATCTATATCTATATCCATTGGTTGGAGGACATTGTATTGATGAGGCTATAAGCCATTTATGTAAACTTGAAATGCCCAGAGGGAAGCATAAAAGCTGATGCATTTTTTTGTGGCTAATCGCTACACACAAATAGCAGGAAGATTTTATAGCTTGGAACTCAAGATGAATGAGTAGGCATATGTTTACTTGAAGACCTCGAGACATATCTGAATTGAACTAAGCTACCAGCTATGAATTTGCAAGTAATCCAAATTGCCATGCCAAAAAAAGAGTACGAGATTTTACTGAACGATTCCAAATTGCGAAATAAAGAGTATACCAGTTTGTACTAAACATAATGACATGAACTACAACAGCAACATGGATTTGGCTTGACACTAAAATCATGGGATTATTCTCACAAATCACAATGTCTGTCTTCGATGGCACTTGTGTGTTTCTTGTTAGTAAAAAAATTTCCCCAACAGATGCATCAACTGATAATATTCGTCCAAATAAAAATCAATTCTATTCTTTTAAATAGACTTCTTAAGAATCTCTTCAGATGGAACCTCAAGTGTTGCTCCAGCATGCTCCTTATCAAGCTTCACCTCTGCACCAGTTAAAATTTTAACATTCAAAATCAGCTTATATATTATTATATTGGCAATTTAACGAGCATGTGGTGTGCGTAATATATCAGGGGAGTAATAAAAACCCAATTAAAAAGAAAAGTACCATAGCCGCCTCGGTCGTTAAGCTTGGCTTGAACAATCATAGTAGAGATGAATTCGGAGGCTTCGCGTGCTTCTTCGAGGAGCTTTTGGATCTCAGACTCGGAGGTTACATTACGATTCTCCTCGAATTTCTTCCTGACCTCTGAAGCTGAGGCGTTAAGCATCATTGTGTCTCCAGCGAACGATTTATGAGTCGCTCGTAGCAGCGATCTGTATGCTAACAGTACTTCTCCTCTCACCATCTAATCTTCCTCTCCTCACCTTTCTCTCTGTTTTTCCTACACTATAATTTTTGGCACCGGCTCCGCTTCAATTCATTAAACGCATGTTAAATGTCATAAATATGCGACGTCGTTTGGGTTTATGCAAATGGGATATATATGATATTCACAATTTCCTACCTTCTAATAAAATTAGTTCTCTTTTCAAATAAATAAATAAAATTAGTTCTGTAATTTTGTACCGGAATTTTATATTTCCTGCATGTCAATTTTTTTATCAATTAATATCATTATTATTATTTATAATATAATATTAATATAACATTAATTTTTAATAATACAATTATTTACAGGGTTTATTCTCAATGCAAGTATAAATATTTAAAAAAATATATTTTTTTTATTTATAATGAAATCAAAATTACAGCTTAATTTTATAATTAGTTTATCTTACTACCAAACATTCATTCATATCATTTGAATAGTTGGACTCATAATTATTTCTATATGCAATTTTTTTTTGTGAGTATTACCAATAGCACTTTGTTTAGCGTTTGTTCAATCATTTACAAAAATTTCATATGATTTTTTTTTTTTTTGACAAATTGTATTGAGCATCCCAGCTGAAATAAATGTTTTTCGTTTCTTGTTTGTCCAAGGCTTTGTTTGAATTTACATATTACCTTTAGAGGTTCATCTGTTGAAGGGTAAACCAAAACTACAAATTACTCAAATAATGCCGAAGATTGAGTAGTCTAATAATATAACTTCCTTCAAGATAAAGGGTAGATCAAGAGTTCAATTCTTACTTTCCCCTCTCCTGTTTTTTTTTTTTAAAAAACGGGGAAATGATAGACATAAATTTTATTTCTAGAACTCCAGAAAATTTTCTTTTATAGTGCTTATAACGAGAGATATGTTTGCGGGCAAACCACATGTAACTTGCAAAAATATTTGCGTTAAAATCCATGTTTAGGCCCAAATTTAGAGCATGCATGAGTCAATGATTTGAAGCCCCCTAGAGTGTAGCTAGTAAAAGAACGAGCACAAGTTCATTTTTCACTCTCTTATGAAAACGAAGAGGGGATTTCTGAGTTAGTCCTCAACAAAGTCATGAAACAAACAACTGTATTAGTTTTACATATTTAACAACACTTTCTTTACTGGAAGTACTGTTCAGTTCACACCGGCACATACCTTTGAATGTTTGACTTAAGCAAAATGAAGACCAAATCCAATCTGTGAGGAGGTAATGCATTGCAACCAATCTCTCAAAAATTGGGAAGTGAAAGCAAACGAATACCATCACACAAAAATGCCATACCACTTGTAGTAGCATCATTAAAGAGTCGCAGCATTTCTGTTGGCTGAAAGCTCACTAGTATTAAAGAGATAAAAGCAGAAACTGGGGACAAAAATAATTCCATTTGCTTATCTCAGCGAATCTACAATCCTGCTATCATGTTTCTTCCGGCGGCATCTGTGATGAGCCTTTTGATCAGAGAATGTGTTCTCCCCAACCATCTCCATTTTAGAATCTATACCTAACACAATACAAGTACACAATGGAGCATATTAGATAAGAAAAATGGAATTCAATTTAAATATTCTGCCAATTCTCTGTTCTTTTTCTTATGCAGCCTCTCCCTTTGGTTAAAGTTACAAACTATACTTGTCTTGACATCAAAACATTCAGTTGAATAGATGAGACAGGAATAACAGACTTGCCCCATTTACATTGTCAGCGCAAGCATCAACAAATGGAGACGCAGGCAACAAAATAAACTAGAGAAAACTTAACAAAGGAAAAGCTTGCACTTTCATGAATTTTCAGTATATTTCTATTTCTTCATCGATGAAACACACATCACATGAAATAGAACAAAATGAGTGCTGGGATCCAACACTGAAATGAGGCAAAAAAGTGAATATGACAACACCCTAACAGCCACACATACATGCTTATAACATCCCAACTTTTAACTTATAAAATTGTTTCCAGAAACAAATCATTTCTTAGTTTAGTAAAAGGTTGTTGTACAAGTGCCAATTCCTACTAAACCGCAACAAAGCAGCTAGCCACCATAACTCACTGCCAAAAAAGTACACCTTGCTATTACACCTCCAAATATTGCAAAAGCAATGTAGTGGAAATTTCCATTAGTGTCAATCAAAAAGATCAATTGTTTAAGCTTAGCAGAGACACCAAAATGAACTAGTTGGCTAATTTAACTAGTCAGATAAATTAATAACTGGCTTAATATTTGCTACAGGCAAAGCACAAAACTACGTAAGCAATATATAGTAGAGAAGCTAAATATAATTATTGATTTAATTAGTACCTCCAAATTGATCACCCCAAAACAACAACCTGGCATCATCTTCCTCTTCATCCACCTCGTCTTCATACCCAAACTCCGCATCCCCTCTGTAACCGGGTTCACTCCCATACCCGGATTCATTTCCTTGATTATCAAAATTACCAAACTGCCCGCACCCAGGTCCACCCAAATTCTCTTTCTCCTCTCTTTCCCTATCCTTTTCCCTCCTCAACGAATTCTTCGCTTCGCTCACATCTGACCCCCAATTACTGTCTCCATTACCAAAGAGTTCGCCGCTAGAATCTGTCCCAACCGCCACAGGAAAATCGGAGCAAGTACCATGAGCAGCCGACGCACCAACAGAGCAACACCGTCTGGTTCCACTCCGATCGGAGCTCCAGCCAGACACCGACCGCGAACCCCGACGGCGGCGTTTGCGGGCGATGAGACGGAAGTTGCCGCGGTTGTAGGGACTGGCGGCGGGAATAGGTTTGTCGTCGTCGATGATAGAGAGCTTGGAGAAGTCGATAGAATCGACGGGAAAGGAAGTGGTGCGATCGGAGAGACAGGGGCGTTTAGTGAGAGTATTGCGGGTAGAGTAGGGTTTTGGAGGATCGGAGTCTAGGGTTTGGAGATGGAAAGGTCTCCAAGAATGGAGCTGGTAGGTGCAGGAATCTATGGAATGGAGAGAATCTAGGGTTCTGTGTGACATTTGACAGGATTGAATTTGGAATAAAGATAAATTGATAGACATATGTACATATATATTTACATAGCTTTGTTGAGCTGATTTTTAGCTCAATCAATACAGATATCACTGCTAATGCATAAAAGACATGAAGAAGTAGTTTTTCCAGCTGAGGGACGTGATGGTGGTGATGATGATGATTCTAGATACAGTTGCTATAGCCTATAGCCAATGAGAATAAGGAATCTGGTCGCTTTGGTCCACTTACTACACATGCCTCTCTTTCTTCCTTTCAGAATTTTATAAAAAATATTTTTGTAATGAAAGAGATTTTTTTTTTTAATACAATTTTATAATATAAAGTGAATTTTTTTAGTTTGTATGATTAAAAAATTGAGACCACAATTAAAAATTAAATTCATGACCTTCAAATTTAATTTGTCTTGAATAATTTTCGTGGAAAAAATAGAATGCCGTAATACTAATAGAAATTCCATAACTTCAATTTATAAGGTTTATATTCCACCGCAGACTGAGTAACTATTTGGAACTTCCACATAAATTTAAATTTTGAAATAATTATTTCTCATAGCTAATATTATAAACCAGAACATTGCGGCCGTTACCATTAGTCTTCATTAATTCACACAGGCATGCGACAAAGCCTCGCAAAGCATGCTCCCTTGACTTTCGCATCGTTGACAATCATTTCACGTATACTACCGCATATCTATCAATAAGTTTAACGTAGTATCAACTGTAACCCATCTAAAGCTTCCTCCAAACTCGAAGGTTGAGGAACTGGACAAAGCTAAACTAAAATATGCTACTGCATGATTATGCACCGGCTTCCAGTGACTTCTTTTCTCTAGTATTTACATCTAGATTCAAAATATAGGAGGTGACATCATGAACAAATCAGCGGGAGATCCTCTATGTTCACCCATTGATATCATGCAGACATGTGTGAAGTGCAGCTGCATAGTCATCAAACTGAATATCTGTAGGCGGTTGCAAGTCAAAAACATATGAAACAGGCTTTGATGCCAACATTGGCTTCCTAATTGTCACTGCATCTGACAACTCCCCAAAGCTCGCTTCATCAAAAGGAAAGGATTCTCTGAGGAAAAAGAAGCCATCTCTGCCCAACTTTTCCACCTGCAGCAACAACAGCATGCTTGACGTCATAAACATCACCATATGCATTAGTATCAGTACAAACAACAGATTTTGCCGTGAATATTCAGGAACATTATTATAAAATAACACTATCTACAGATAGAAAAAAAAAAGTGCGCTTTAGCACAAACTGGTACATGTATTTGCAACTATAAATGAATATTTATAAACTATGGTTAGCAATTCAAGCATTGGAAAGAGCAGAAAATGAATTTCCTTTGGAAAAACAGTTACCTGCAATTGTGAAAATTTAATATTGTTCATGGTGATGATAACTCGCAGGTCATACAAGGAATCGGCTATGATTCTGATGGCTAAATAGTCAAAGAATTTCTGCATAAGAATTTTCTGTCCCTCCAAATTTTCACTTAGGCTATCAAAATTAGGGAACCAGAGTATGCACTTAATTTCACTCCATGGAATCAGATTCTTCCCTGCTTTGGAAATTATTGTCTGGTATGGGTGGTCAAGATCCCACAGGATTTGGACATCCTTTAACGATGGATCACTTAAGAAGATATCAGACATGCATGTTGTGGATATTATTTTGGATGGATCATAAAAGCGAGCAAAATTAGAGGAGAAATGCAGGTCCCGATCATCTAATAAGAGAATAAATCCATCTGAAGATGTTGGAAACAATTCTAGAAGGGAGGCAGCATTGACATGATCATCTTCTGGCAGGCATGGAGTTGGGCTAAATGATGATACTGATGAATCCAAGTCATGTGAAAAGGAACATGACTCTCCATTTCGACAACCCTGCATATCCACTTTCACAACTGTAAGAAATCATGCAAACAAAACTAGCAAAAAATTAAGCAGCAATCAAGAATTTGCACAGAAATTCTGTATTAGAGATATTTTATCCCACAAACACAACATTCTCGCACATGCTGAAAATAATAGGTGAAGCAGGTAAGAAGATTAAAAATACTTCTACAGTTCTACTTGGTATGTTTACTTACCAATTGTATGCTCCATTGTGCTTGACAAATCTCATGCTTCATTCATTGTTAACAGGCAAATTTATCTATGCCCTTAAAATCATTACAACTCAAGCATAGATGCTATCCCCATCTAAGTACAGATTACCAGATTAATTTTGAAGAAAACACGCAAAAGAACAAGAGATATAACCCATTGTCATTAAAAATAAGGGGTGATATAGACAAACGTCAATGGTGAAGATGAATTCTTATCAATAGAATGAAAAAAGTTTTGCTACAATTTGCAATCGCAATTGTAACTGCAAAATGATTATGTCAAACACACAATGTCACACATCATCAACTCAACTAAAAGTGATTCCCAAGCTAAGTCGGAGTCAGCTGCATAAAATCCTTTCTCTTCCTTCTATTCTATGAAAAGCTCTTCGTTAAATCTAAGCTTTATAAAATATTTAACGATCCAGCTGCATTGATCAATTTTACCAATTATCATAAAAGACAACACAGTTTTCGCCAGTAAACCTTTAGGTATAAGATGGCCACTGTGCATAACTAGGTCCAGTTGGTCATGCCCTTCTTGGGCATGCAGGGCTCGAGTCTCCCCAAACTCCCCATCAATTGATGGTGTTCCGCTGTGCGTTCTTCTAGGGGGCACTTATGGACCTGTCTGGAGCTAGTCCAGATTTTCTGAGGATCATTTGTAATTGAAATTTGTGGTTTGCAGTTGTTCTTAGTCATATTTGTAACTTTTAACTCAATTAAAGAGTGTAATTTGAGATTTGTACTTGCCACCTAGAGCTAAGCTATAACAATACCCATACTCTTACAATTTGACAAAATAAAGAAAACAAAAAGGGCTTTTTTATTGGTAGTTAAAAGTCATAAAGTGGAAAAAGGTCCAAGTTAAAAGGCCTTCCAAGAACAGATAGTGGGATACATTATTGAGCTAATTACCAAAATCAAAGACATAAATAAATTAAATCAATATAAATACACATAATGATTTTAAATCAAATATAGAATGTGATATAATCAGCAGAAGCAAAATACCTGTAAAGTGAAAAAAAATCTGCAAGCAGATTTTTTCGCTTCAAGCGAATGAGAAAATGAGCATTGACTGCCCTTGTTGCAAGATCCATTAGTAAAGTATACACATAAAGGAGCCTCCTCATTAACATGAGATGTAACACCATTGACATAGCTAGCATCATTGCCCAATGCACTGTCACATACATAACTAGCATTATTCCGTGATGCACCATCTGTCAATAGAACTCTCACCTGTCAACCACAGCAATTTAATGAACTACCAATTGGCTTGTCAACAGTACTAAATTCAAGCACAAGTTTATTCACCTCTTTAACAATAGTTGACAACTCTTTCGCCACATTAATAGTCTGAAAGTAACCAGAATCAACAAAAGGTACAGCACAACATTTTTTAATATCAGAAGATGGCTCATGGTGCTCATCATCTGTAGCAACAGTAACTGCATCTTCATTTTGCTGAGATTTTAGAAGACACACATGCCCAAATTCATAAGGATGATAATAGGTAGGTAGGCCATCGCATTTACTAAGAAATCTGGGCCGAAAACAGTGCAGTGAATTTAATATATCTTCATCTGGTAGAAAAAAGAATAAAATTTGAATATAAGCATACTAAAATTTTCATTTAAAAGAAAAGGAAAGAGAAAAAAGAATAATTAATCTAATATAATCAAGTTGAGATCCACAGTCCATTTGTGTTTCCAGAAAGTAAAGCAAAAGCACTGGAAGAAAACATATTCAAATCCATACACATCTCAGACACTTGATGTAGAGATGACTGCACAAGATTATGGAATGAGCACCATTCCTCTTCAATCTTCAGCAGCAGTGAAGTTACAGCTTTCATTTCAGCAAACTCAGAAAGTTGTTTTAGGTGGTCAAGGCGATGCTTATCCTGCACAGAAAGGAAGAATGCTCAAATCATGCATTAAAATTCTACTCAGAAAGCCTTCCAAACTTGCAATCATACCTTAAATACACGTTGCCAAAACTGATATGCACGCAAGTTTCCCATTAATATCATCTCCTTTCGACCAATTTGTACCATATTGTCACAATCACCGCCAAAGTAACGATAAGTGTACTCTGCAAACTGAAGTATAACATCAATTCGTGAGACAGACAGAATTGTCCAACCAGAAAGCATACACAACAGGCTCACGTATAAGGCACTACCAAATGTTCATCTCCAAAAGGATGAAGAATTGGTTGAGGCTGTATATCCATCAATATACCAATAAGAATGCCTTCACGCAACAATCCAACATCTCCAAATTTGAGTGCAATAACAGAAGCGTCAAAGGACAACGAGAAGCTTGTAATCAACCGCCCATAAAATGTAGGCTCAAACCGGCCTCTTGCAGAGGTTCTATCCAATGCATTTATGTGGACAAGCAAGTTCAATGCATCTTCAATAGCTTGGGGATCAGGTGGGTCCAAAGTCTTCTGTAACAAGACTAATAAAAGTTCACAGGTTAGGGTCCCACCAATTTGCAGAATCCATCATAAACATATATTTCAGTTCAAATACAGTGGTTTAATCATTCTAAGTATCGTTGATTCACATTAGCTGCTAGCAATCAACCGCTTGTACATTATAAAACATAAAGTTACAACAGAATAAACATTATAGATAAAGTATGCCAGATACATAAAATTGCCACCATAGAAGCCAGCTTCAAAACTAGAGCAAAAGGCCAGCTAACTTCAACCCACAAAGTTGAAGATGCCCATGCAGCAGCCGTACAAGCTAGCCACATTTCAGGGTGTGCTCGACTCATAGTGCACTTCCAGTGTTCAAGACTGTGAAACAGTTGCAAAAACCTATGACAGTTTCAAGGAGTTAGCTCAACTCCAAGTGTGGATCCAGCAGATTGGGTCAAGTAAGAAGCCTTCAGAAGACTGCATGGTCCGTCTAGCTTGACTTTTGCCATTCCATTAAAACCGACAAATTGATTCATATGAAAGCTAATATAAAGCTCTATTATAATGAGTGATGTAAGTCAATTCAACAAGTTAGTAGAATGCCAAAAAAAGCCTTTGAGTTGAATAGGAAATTTCCACATAAGCTCATTCCAACATACAAAGATTATTCACCTCATGCTTCACCAGAATTCAGAATAAAATGCAAACTACCCATTTTTCAATGGCATGGCCACATGGAAGATAATTAACACTCTCAGATGGACAATTCCTCTATGTCTTGTTCATTCACAACAAAATATTTTCTTTATGCGCTGGTAAAGAATTTGAAAAGAGTAATCTAGCCATTCAATTAAGCAGATTACTGAGCAGTACAACTTACAACGAGCTTAGAATCTATAATCATACCCCTGGGATCATTAATGGCTTTAGATTCAGCACAGCAAACCATGAGAACTTGTTGCCGCAATGATAACCTGAGTATAGCCGGGGACTCATGTTCCTGAAGCTTGTTGAAAAATGATCTTGTGACCAACCGATAGATCTGGCCATCACAAGTTCTGCCAGTTCTCCCTTTCCGCTGGTCAGCCTAAAACATCAACTGAAACTAGTAAAAGAATAATGCAAGAAAGTTCAATGTCAACTTGTAAAATTCTGCAATTACCTGAGATTTAGAAACCCAGACAAGCTCTGCAGCATCCTTTTTTCTAGTGCCATCCCAAAACACTTGCAAAGATCGGCATGAGTCAATCACATATGCTACTTTTGGTATTGTCACAGAAGATTCTGCAATATTTGTGGCCAATATCACCTATGCAAGAGTACTTTCAAGTGAACAGCCACAACCATAATACAATCTTGAATTGGCACAGATGACAAAAATTTTGATGCATACAAACATTTATGAAATAAACACATAAAGAGTGGACTCTGCATATTCACTAATTCAAATTATTTTCCAGTTCATGAAAGAAACATATATAGAGTGAAACTCTTGCATATCCAATAATTCAAATTATTTTCCAGTATCCAATGTATGGAAATTGCTTCAGAAATCATGAACCCCTGTATTTAGCTTACATCATAGAGTGTCTCTAAGAATTAAGCCATTCTAGAACATTAAAAAAAAAAAGTGTACAACAAAATTCGAGCATCAATATTTCATATTTGAATAACAAAAGAAACTTCAACTCCCCGCAACACCACCCAAAAGATACTGTTAGTAACAGAGGAATATTAGTGCGAGCAACTAGAATTCAAATTTTCCAGAAGACAGAATCAATTAAAGGCTTACCTTACGATGAGATTTCCAGATTTTCATAGCCATGAGAGCCTGTTCAATGTCAATGCTCCCATGTAAAATGTGAACTTTAAAACATGAACTATGTGGATTCAAAAGATACCACTGCTGTTCCAGGTCATGATAGGTGGGAAGGAAAACCAATATGCTCTTTTCAATGTCTGGTTCATTTTCATGAATGTGCATAACCAAACTATGAATAAGCTTGTGCACTTCTGGTTTAATATCAGCAGCTGCCATAGAAGGCGTTGGTCCTGAACAATATCTATTAGCCAGTAACTCCGAACTTATTCCAAGAAACTCAGTTATCTGTTCGGAGAATGAAAAAAATCATTAATTACATTCAAGTAGTGACTTTAATTTAAAAAGTCTCCACTCTCTGCAACTGCCACAGCCTAATGTGCATATGCAGTAACCTAGAACTAATAAATGATTTTCCAATATTCGGTTTTAAAGAGCATCACATACTTCAGTCATAAAAAAAAAAAAATTCCAATAATCGGGTTTAACAAATGTTACATGCTTCATTATTGTTATATAAGTAACAGTATTGCAATCCCTTATAAGTATGTGAATGTTGAAGAAAAAGGAAATGAAGCACTCAATTTAATATAGGTTTACTGTATCAAAAGCAGAGGAGTCGTAAAGATATTCAGAGAAGAAACATTTATGTCAGCAGATAACACTTATGTAGCAGAATTTGTATTCTTCTGCTGCCAGAGTTTTCAAAGGGGGCCATTATGCTAGAAACCAATAGGAGTTTGAAGCATTAAATCTGGTTCATGCAATTCAACGGGAGCAAGTAATTGCCTGTTCAAGATATGAAACTCTCTTCTGAAAAAGCGCATGCTGGTTGGAGCTAGGGATTGCAACAACTTCAACTCTTTCACCTCTGCCAATATCTTTAAAGTAATCTCGGTATCTTCCAAAATCAGCAGTTGCAGACATCAGCACTACCCTGAACAAGTCAAAAGTTTATCACACCATCAGGTAACATGACCACAGAGAAATGACCATAGAAATATACGAGATACCGCTTTGCACTCATTAAATTAACTACAAAAGTGAGTTGACAAAAATGCATTTTTAAAATATATCAACAAGAAGTTAACTGCTTACGTTTGGTTTATGAAATTCAGAGACACAGTTAAACTGAGCATAAATAAAAGTAATACATTCACCTCAGATCATTGTTTCTTAACAGAAACTGCTTGACACAGACAAGAACAAGATCAGATTCAACAGATCTTTCATGCACTTCATCAAGAATGATAACTTTGTATTTGAGCGCATTTAATCCTTTCTCTTTCATTTCCTCTAATAAAACACCAGCTGTTTTGAAGATAATCTTTGAACTGAAAAATTAAATAAACAAAATTGGAGCATAGACATTGATCAATTGATGAATAATTTTCTAAAAAAAATGCAAGCCAACAAGAAACTAATGAAAACCAAGAGAAAGATCAGGCAAAATTTCCACATCTGCATTTTCCAGACTAAATGCGAGAAACTTGAAAAATAAAGGAAAAACAGAACACATTTATGCACGAGCTTCAGCATTTAGTGGTTACCTGAAATCAACTCAGAAAAACAATCAAATGCAGAATGTAGATGTGGAAGATGGTTCAAGAAAACAGACAAAAGAAGAGATGTAGATAAGAGTAACACCAGTGAGAAGTAATAATCGAAAGCTCAAAAAACCTGATGAACAAACATGTGAGACTAATTTACTTAATAATAAGTACCTTGCTGACAAGTGCTTTGAATGACCTATATGATATCCAACCTCTCCTCCAAGTTCACAATTACGTGCTTTTGCTACCATCTTAGCAACAGCAACAACAGCAAATCTCCTGGGCTGTGTGCACAGAATGGGTTCCATGTTCTCTTCCAAAAGAAACTGCGGAATTTGAGAGCTCTTTCCTTGAAAGTAGAATTGGAAAGCAAACTATAAATATCAGGCAGAGACATATTAAGAAACTTAAGAGACAAAAAAACAGCAGGCCGAAGTTGAACAAAAAGGGAGAAAAGCATGAAATTAGAGGACATCTAAAATGAAAATGGATACGAATACTTTAATCATCAAATGAAAATTGAATTAACATTGTGCAAGTTGCAAATTTATAGCGACACTGCTTCTAAGTAAAGCAATACAGAACAAAACTAAATGCCATTGCCACATAACTCAAAATCAGAAATGAAAATCAATTATTTCAAAAATCAAATAATCATGTAAAACCTAACAACAGACATCTTATAATCATGTGAAATCAGAAACGAAAATCAGTTATTTCAAAACATAGTAAAATCAAAGAAATAGCAGTATGCGAAATCGCAAATGTGAATCAATTAATCATTTAAATGCAAGGAACTTTTATTGTCAGGTGTAAAACTAACTCAAAACAACTTTCCATCTTACTCTAATTCTCCATGATCATTTTAACCACAATACATATAGCCAAGCACGGCCTCGTGATCGTAAAAAACAACAACAACAACAACAATTCGGCGACGCAGAAATAAAATAAAATAGAGTGGAAAATCAAAAAAAAAAAAACAAGAGTACCACAGCCAGTCTCGCCAAAAATGAGAGTGACGCGATTTTCGACGATTTTGTCGACGATTTTCTGTCTGAGCGACATTACTGGAAGAGACGAGAATTCGCGTTGCAGAAATGGAGAAAAAGGTGAGGAGCTACATGAAGAAGACGTTGGAGACGATGATTCAGCCATTTTCGCTCTCCTGCTACTCTTTGCTGCGGCAGAGATGATAAATAAGTTAAAAAAGGGCCATGACGAAGAAATTGCAGTGTGGCTGACTAGTTTCTTCTTTCTGGCGACCCGGAGCTTGGTCTTTTTCACCGGATATGATCAAATAAGGTCGATACCATGTGAGACAGGTTGAAGTAGTTGTTTTTTGCTTTTGTATTTTTGACTTTTCGGTGACTGGCCAATCATTTGCTGGTCCTAGGACTGCGTTAGCTACACACCGTACATTTAGGCAAACGCCATCTACTTCCCTGGCACGTAATCGAGAAGTGGGTCCAGGTCAAATTTTGGGAATTTTTTTCTTGTGGGACCGGTGTATTATTTTCGAATCTTTGGATGAGTGTTTGTTTTGATGATGACTCTAATCGACTGCTGAGATCCTACTTCTTCCCTAGCAAGTCTGCTCAGCATAATGCGTCACTCCCGTTGTCTGCACGATTTCGTTAGGTTTGGTTAGGTTGGGTTGCCAAAATTATAAAAGGAGTAAATTGAGATGTAACCGTGTCCAATCTACTCGAAAGCTATTCGGGTCAATTCTGAAAAAATTTGAAATCAACTCGATTATTATTGAGTCGAGCTCAAAGCACTCGAATAGGTTGTCGAGTCAATTACTTAATACTTGACTTGATAAGCTTGTGAGTTTAGTCGAATTTGTGTAAATTTATCATTTTACTTTTTTATTTTAATATAATTATAAAAATATATTATTAAATCGAGTTCAAGCTCGAAACAAGCTTAAATATTTTAAAATATGCATTTTAAAAATTTTAAATGATTAATCAAGTCGAACCGAATCAAACTCGAATATAAAAATTATTTAATCGAGTATAACTCAAATTTTAAAAATAAAACTCGATTAAATTTGAGTCGAGTTTTAAACTTCGAGTTTTAAATTTGAGTCAAGTTTGAGCCTGGTATTATATCAACTCGACTTAACTCGATTACACCCATAAAAATAAATCTAACTGTAATGTATATAAAAGTATGAATGTAGGAAAAATATTTTTGAACGAAAAATGACAAGTATTTTTTATTTAATAACAAAACTAACCTTAATAACTAAATTTTAGCGAGTAAATTTGAATTTTAATCAAGTTAAATCTTTTGGTTGAAATCATTATATTAATTAAAGTTTGAAGTTAAACTAAAATTTAAACAATTTTAAATATTTAAAACTGAAAATTTTCAACTAAATAATTGAAATAAATAAATTTATAATAATAAGACAAAAATATATTTTATAGATTCAATCCATCAATCTATACCGTGTAAATAAATTTAGAATTTATTTTATCTATATTTATTATTATAAATTGTACTTTTACAATTTAAAAAATTAATTAATTTAATTTGCTTACCATGTGTTAAAAAAATTAATTTTGATTTTTAAAAAATTAACATTACTTAAATTAATTTTGAACAATTATTATATTTATATTATAATAATTTATATATTTTTAATATAAACATTAAAATACAATTAGTATTTAATAAATATTTTAATCACGTGCAGAGCGCATGTGAGAGAAAAACTATTATTGATAATTTACATCATTTCTTCGTGTGTATATGTGTGACTGTATATATATTTCAAAAACAAATTATAATGTAATTTCCGTTGTAACAAAAAAAATCATAATTTACACCATTTATGTGTGAAAAATATATTTTTTGAGAGAATATGATTTAAAATGTTGCCATAAGATAAAATCATATTTTATTTCTTGATTCAAGTACTTAAACAGTTGATTTCCTATATAACAAAAGATGGCGAAGGATTGAGATTTAGTTAACCGAAAAAAGAAAAATGAAAAAAGGAGTTTTATGATCTTAAGATAATGGGGCTAAAAGAAAGTCCAAATAAAAGCCTATATACTAATTGTTTCCCTCGAAGATTAACTATATATGTGTTGTTTTATACATAGCTTCTAACGAATCTAACCACTAACTCTTACATATTAAAAAAAAAAAATTGTTTACAAGTTACATATATATAAAAAAATAATCTAACCACTAATAATGTTTACAAGTTACATATATATATAAAAAAAAAAGCAATTTTCACTACAGTAAATATAATCGTAAAAAGGCACCAATCCAAAATTATTATTAAAAAAAATGATACAAACAAAAATACAAATATAAAAAATATATATCACAAATAACATAAATCAAACATAAACTTTTAAAAATAACCAGGTTTTTGCTTTTTCAAAAACTAACTTACCCGTGTTTTCACACATATATATATAATTGTTCTTTTATTTTTATAGTATTTTTTCTTCATTTGATGTTCCTTTTATTTTTTTCCTTTTACGTTCTTCTTCTTCCTCTCGTATCTTTTTATTATTTTTCTCACAAACTCAACATTAACATTATAAAATCTGTAAAATTAACCTATATAACAATAAATTGATATGTTCAAAAAGAACTATTTACTTATATTTGTTAACATATAGTAAACCTACAGATTTTTCAATTCAATTTTCATATCAAATCTTATAAAGTATCACTTGTCCAATTTTTTTAATTTTTTTTTATCGACTGAAAATTCATGATATAACAAAAATATCAAAAATTATAATGAATATGCATTAAATTTTATTCTTTTTTTTATTTCGGATAATTATGTGATCATGGGGTTCTCTTTTTCTTATTCTTCTTCTTTATTTTTGTTATGATTATTGTTTATGTTTTCATTAGTTTAATTTGAAAAAATTCCGAATAATTGTTTTAAGGTTGTTTTAATATTGTGTATTATTTGTTGAAAGTTGTTTTGACGTTTTTTAATTGTTTTTATTTTTTTTTTAAATATTATAAAGTTTTATTAGTTGTTTTTATAGTTGTTTGGTTATTTTATGACGGCTACATGATTATTTTGACGTTTTTATTATTTTTAGTTGTTGAATATTATTTTCAGATTGTTTTAACGTTTTTTAAATATTACGAAATTTTAATTGGTTATTTTGAGGTTATTTTCTGTTTGTTTTTTTAGTTGTTAAATGATTGTTTTGAGGTCGTGTGAGGTTATTTTGATGTTATTTATTATTTTTAAGGCTCCGTTTGTTTGCGGAAAATATTATTCCTGAAAATATTTTCTCTTATTTTCTAATGTTTGGGTTACCAAAATAAAATAAGTCAAAGGAAAATAAGTTATTAGTCAAATAAAAATAACTTAAAAATATGAAAAAATAACTTCTCATTTTAAGAACGATAAGTTATTTTCCAAAACTTAAATACCTATCAAATATAAAAAGAGACAAAAAATAAAAAATAATATTACCATTTTTATTTAATATTGTATAATTTAGGAAAAATTTAATAATAAACCAAATACCAAAAATACTTTTCAACTATTTTTCTAGTGTTATAGCCAAAACATTAAAAAATATTATATTTTTCTGGAAAATATTTTTCAGAAATAAAATATTTATCTTAAAACAAACGGAGCCTTAGTTGCTGAAAGTTGTTTTGAGATTTTTTTTGAAGTTTGTAATTATTTTATTTATTTAAAATATTAAAAATTTGTTAGTAAATGAGTAAGTTAAAAATTATAAAAGTAAAACATATAATTTTTTTAATAAATAAATTAAATAAAACTTGAAATGTGGTGGTTTTGTTTTATACTTTGTAAAAAGAGCTATTCAAATGGGTTGTTCTTAGGTTGTTATCTTTAGTTATTTTTCTAGTATTTCTTGGTTGTTTTGAATTTTTTTTTTTATAACTCTATTTGTTACTGTTTTATTTTTTAAAATATTACAAAAATTCGAATAGATGAGTGAGTTAAAAATTTTAAAAATAAAATATATGTATTAGAGATTATTTTGTGTTTGATTTCTTCAGAAATATTAGAAATTATGTGTTATTAAGATTTGTTAGTAGTTGTGTGAATAAAATAGATAACTGGTAGTTTTTTTGCGTTTGGATTTTTGATTTAGGATTTGTATTTGTCTCATTTTTGTTCACTATTATATTTGAAGGGCATTGATATTTTTTATTTTTTTTACAGAAAAGTTTAGTTTTGAAAAAAAAGTCAACGGTATTTTTAATTTTTTTTTTTCTGTTTTTTAGTTTATTTTTTAAAAATAAATAAATAAAAAAAACATAAAAGTGTTGGTATTTTATCGGTCCATCAAACTTCTGCTAGGCCTGTTAATTTGGGCTCTAAACGAATCAATGTAAATGTTACATTGGGTTAGGACGGGCGAGGACAGTCCGAACCCCTCAAATAAAACCCGCAATCAGAAAGTCCATGGATAGCTCCACGTCTGGATTCCCGGCCTCCGGTATCTGCCAAACTGTAATTTCACCATAGTCGAAAAACCGAACCATTTTGCTCATCGAGACCATCGGCTAAGCTTTGAATCGGGCAGAGAAAGCGAGAAATGGCGTCAGGATGGGGGATCACAGGAAACAAGGGCAGGTGCTATGATTTTTGGGTTGACTTTAGCGAGTGTATGTCTCGTTGCAGAGAGCCTAAGGACTGCGGTCTCCTCCGTGAAGACTATCTCGAGTGCCTTCACCACTCTAAAGAGGTCTCTCCTAATTTCCATTTACCACTCAATTGGTTCTTTAATTAACTTGTGAAGTCCATCGATTTGATATGTACTCATTTTGGATTCTGTCTGAAAATTTGGAAGATGCTCTGATTTTATTCTTATTTGCAGTACTATACTTGGCCAAATTTAATGATTTAACTCTTCTTTTAATTTTTGGAACTTTGGATCTTGTGTAA
>CATIWO010109368.1:0-13505 GCA_949673435.1 Macaranga tanarius | reverse complement strand
TCAAAATATGGTTCATTAAACGCATGAATGTACTAGGAGCATTAGTTAAACCAAATGGCATGACTAACTACTCATATAACCCATATTTTATTTTAAAGGCAGTTTTCCATTCATCACCAATTTTCATTCTAATTTGATGATACCCAGCCATTAAATCAATTTTAGAAAATATGCATGCACCATATAATTCATCTAACATGTCATCTAAACGAGATATAGGATGGAAATACTTTATAGTGATTTTATTGATGGCATGACAGTCAACACACATACACCATGTTCCATCCTTTTTAGGCACTAGTAGCACGGGTACATCACATGGGCTCATACTTTCTCTAATCAACCCTTTAGACAACAACTCATCCACTTATCTTTATAGTTCCTTTATGTCTTTGGGATTACTCCTATAGGCTGGCCTATTCAGAATTTGTGCTCCAGGAATAAAATCAATTTGATGTTCTATCCCTCTTAATGGTGGCAAACCATCGGGCATAGACTCGGGAAATAAATTCTCAAATTCCTACAACAATACTTGAAAAGAACTAGGTAGAGAAGAGAGAATTGGGTTAGTATCAAAAGCTAAACATGCACCCTTAAATACCAATAGTATCATACGTTACTTGCTTTAATAAGCCTTTCTAATCTCACCCTCTCTTGCAAAGAAATTGCCTTTTACCTCTTTTTTTACCACTCTTTGCTCACTATTCTCTCCTTTTGTATGCGCAATCTCATTATTTTTACTCTCTCTTCACATCCCCTCTATTTTCTCTCCTTTTTCCTCTTTTTCCTCATGCCTCTCTTGGCTTTTCTCTCAACTCTCTTTTTGCTGGTGCACCTTTTCTTTTTCATGTGCACTCTCATATTCACTCAAAATTTTTTGATCCTTATACACTTTCTTAGGCGACATAGGTAGTAAATTGATAGTCCTACCATTCATTTTAAATGAATATTTGTTAATAAAACCATCATGTATAACTTGCCTATCATATTGCCACGGACGTCCTAACAATATGTGATTAGCTTGCATAGGAACTATATTACATAATACCTCGTCGCAATAATGTCCAATAGAGAATGTAATCAATGCTTGCCTAGTGACCTTAATATTCTCACTTTCATTCAACCATTGTAGTTTATAAGGTCTAGGATGTTTAGTTGTTTTAAATCCCAATTTATCAACTAAAGCAGTATTAATAACATTAGCACAACTTCCACCATCTATAATCATACTACATAATTTATCATGTATCATGCATCGAGTATAAAAGATGTTTTCATATTGTACCTCTTCCTCCTTAGCTTGAATGTTTAAAGCATGCCTAGTAACCAAAGTGTAGATTGGTCCTTGTGGGGCTGATTCCTCTTCCACATCAGATGCGTCCTCTAATGGTGGCAAGTCACTCAGATCATCATCATCATCTTCTTCTTGCTCACTTACCAACTCCCTATTACATAGGGTCATGATCTTGGCATTTGGATATTTTACAACCTTATGTCCATATTCCAGACATCTAAAGCACTGAATATTACTTGACTTACCCTTGGATTTGTCATCCTTAAGTTGTGTCTTTGATGTAGTAACATTCTTACTTTTATATGGCTCAAATTTACCCTTACTTGCACTTGTTTCTCCTCCCTTGTTCTTCCAATTCTATTTCCATGTATTTGTAGGAGTCAAATTTATTTTGGTTTTCAATTTCAATTTCTTTTCCACCTTGATTTCCATGTATACCATGTCCTCCAAATCTACATAATGATGCAATTCAACAAGGTTAGCAATTTTATGATTCAAACTTGATTGAAAATGTGCTATGGTAGCCTTTCTATCTTCTTCAATGTTAGCTCAAATTATGGCCATCTCCATCTCTTGGAAATACTCTTCAACACTTCTATAGACTTGGTTCAACCTTTGTAACATGTTATACACCTCTCTATAATTGTGTTGAGGTACAAATCTCTTCCTCATTATAGTTTTCATCTCAAACCATGAGGTAATTGGTCCTTCTCCACTTCTATGCCTAATGGAGGTGAATTGATCCCACTACACACTACCATAGTTAATGAACTCCATGGCGGCCAATTTTACCATTTTCTCTTCGGAATAATTATGGCACTCGAACACCCTTTCAACCTTTTTTCCTACTCTAAGTACACCTCCGGATCACTCTTCCCTTGGAAGGCTGGAATCTTCATCTTTATTGATCCTTGCCTTTGTTGGCATGTGATGAGTGTGAAAAATACTTATTTTGAGCACTCTATTTTATTGTATATTAGGTTTAGTAGTTGTATATTTAGTTAGTTTTGTTATTTTATTTTAATTATTAGGATTTTTTTTATGTTAAATAGATAATTTTTTGTTGAGTTTTTGGCTGTAGGATGCATTTAAGAGAAGACGGAGATAATGCTTGAAGATAAGATAAGATTGGAGATTAAATTGAAAGGTTATCCTCGCATCAGATGACATGCCCATGCCAAAATCACGCATGCCTATGCCTGAGTTGAAGAAGAGCCAGTTATAGAGGTGCACGCCTATGTGAAAAATGCACATGCCCATGTTTGAGGAATTGCACGCCCATGCAGATTTTACACATGCCCATGCCTGTTTTCAATTAATTCAGGATTATTTTGATGCATGGCCGTGTCACTTTCTTGCGCATCTGTGTATGTTGATGTGGCAGCCTATTAGAAGTGGATTTGAAGCTGAAGTTTGGATAGATATAAGCTCATCTTTTAAGCTTATAATTAGATAGAGTTTGAAAGGTTTTAGATGACCTTTCTAGCTAGGAAACTAGATCTATAAATAAATCCATTTTATTTTTCATTGAGGGTTATTCTTGGATTTTTATTTTTCTTTGTTATTTTCATAACATTTTCATGCTTTGCTCATTTTTAGAATAGGAGTTTGATTTGAAGATTGTGAAGAACAAGTATTCTCTACACCTTGGTGAAGGGAGTTTTCTTATTAACTTTTCTTATTATTCATTATGATTGGAATTGTTTTCTTCATTTCTTCATCTCTTTCTTTTCTTTTGAATATAAGTGGCTAGATTCCTTTTTAGGGTTCTTATTCTGAATTGACCATGTACTTATTGTGGTTAATGTTAGGTTGTTAGTTCTAATTCATTGGCTATTATTGTGCTTAATTTCATTTTAGGACTGATCACCCTAAGATTGAATTAATATTATAATATCTTGATTGAGAAATAGGTTATGTAGGATTAGGCAATAACCTATTAATTGCTTAATTAATTAAGAGACAGTTAAGTGGTTAGTATTGATTAAAAGGTTGTGTTTTAAAATTAGATTTAAAAGACATTAGGTTGGTGAGAGCCGAAAAACTTAGTATTAATTAATTCCTAATTAATCTTAGGTTTATCTGAGAGGGAAACCTATGGTTTCTAAGATCCATTCAAAATGAATTAGGATTAGCATAGACCTAGTTGGTTAATGAATCTTTTAAAATGGTACAATTGAGAATAAGAACCCTAGCTTTTAAAATTTGTTTGAATTTGAGTTTTTCTTTATTTTGATTTAGTTTTAGTTTTTAAAGAATCTAAACTCTATTTCGGTATCTAAACACCTACCCCCTTCCTTCCTTCCTTCCCCTCTCAAGATCGGATCTCAAGTTTCTATTTTCTTATTTTCTTTTTAATTACCCGATCAAATCATCATTCTTAATTTTCCATTTCAATTTTTTTCTGTTCATTTCAACACCAGATTACATATCTTTAATTGAGAAATGTAATAAAAGCTCAATAATCTTTTTCAGTGGCTCTTTCTTTCTTTGATTACTGTGTTTTTGGCTTTAATTAAGAATCTAGGGTTTGTCATATGAAAAAAAAAGTTAAAAAAATTGCAATCTATTTAAAAGGATATTTTTTACCAAAATTTAAAATTAACTTAAATTTTAGATTTATACCAAATACAATATAATAAAAATGAAATTCATTTCAAATGAATTCCATAAACTATTCATTTGAACTAAACACATTTCATTAATGAAAATTCATTTGAAAATGAATTCTATTGGAAATTCATTTGGAAATGAAATGAATTTCTTGGTGGAATTGAACCAAACATAGGTTAAAGGGTAAATATTCAAATAAACCTAACACTTAATTTAAATGAATATTTTATTACCATAGGGATAAAAGTACAATGTCAACATATAAGAATGGCCTTAGGGCACATCTATACTAACAACTAATCTGTTGCTAAAATTAAAAATTAAATTTTTATATTAATATTTAAAGATTTCTTTTATTATTTGTAATTAATATTAATAAATAAGTTTTTTTAGAATTTATTTGATTATTGAATTAAAATAAAAATAAAAAAGGGAAAAAGGAGGAAATGAAATATATAAATATTAATACTATATATAATATAGAGCACTATCAATACAAAATATACTAAAAAAAGATACAAAACCTGTCGATCAAGGTGCAGTTGGAGTGGACGGTGGGTCATCATCCGTTTAATTGTTAGTAAAGTTCAAGATGATGAAGACCCATTCATAGGCAGCTCAACCTACACGTGAGCCATTGGCTGCCTCCACTCAACCTACATTTGGCACAAAGCATCCTAATCCTACTAAAGAGCTTTAAGCTATTTGGCAATGCAGTAGCACTCTACATCAAGCTCTCTTGCCTCATGCTCTTGCTTTAGCTCATATTCCCCATCATGCTTAAGTAGTTGAGTTCACTCCTTTATGAGTTATTGATACATAAGTTGAAGAATGTGGTCCTCAAAGGGTGCAGAAGTAGAAGGTGTTGATGTGCCATTGTTGTTGATAGAGGAGGAGTACAAAGAAGAAGTATGTGATATAAGGTCATACACATGCTGCTTCTTTTTACTACCTACATCCTTAAGATAAAATGAGGTCATGTCAACTGTAGGTGACTGTGATCCATCCTTAAGAGGCTATGATATAGTAGCAACCATCTCCTTGATCTTATCCTACAACAATTATAAAACCAAAACAAAACAAACAAAAAGTAAATTATTTTATTACAAACATTAACTGTTGACGTCAACGTGTCGACTCTGCACCGATTTCATTCACTATCCATTTTTTCTTATTACAAAAAAATAGAGGGACATGAGGGGAATACTTGAAGAGTCCAAGGATGGCTAAATAGCACTTATAACCTTAAAATTTAGTCAGGAGAAAAAAGGAGTTGCCACTCGGTTTCACTCGAGAAATTGTCTGGTTTAGGGACTAGGCAAACTCGATCTCTCACTTGGAACAAAATCCACCTATGGATAAGATATTTGGGTTCACATATAATGTTAGTAGGAGTAGACTTACATAACACAACGCATCTCTATATCATTCAAATATTGACATTTCCAGCCCTACTATGGAGTATAATGCTTATTCAGAATATGTATAACTATGAACTAACCATTACATACAAATGCAAGTGTAATATATCCACATAAGCACATAATAACAGTTATATAATATGCATGAATATGGCAATACATGATGTATAAAATATAACGTCGCATAAAGAATGCATGATCATGGCAAATATAATATATACAATATATATAACATAGCAAGAATGTAAAATGTAGTTTAATATGGCATAAATGTAAAGTATAGTACATCATAGTATAACATAGTAAAAATATACATATGGTATATCATGAAAAGATAGCATAGCATAACTATGTATGATCATGGCATAAATGCTAAAAACATATCATGTTTAAGATGTAAAGCATGGTAAATCATGTCATGAAAGAAACTTAAGGTATGATGGGTCATGGCATTAATACAACATAAAACATGGTATATTATAGCATATCAAGTTATATCATATATTTTATATTCCAAACTAGCTTTAAATATGACATGAATATATGTATATTTAATATGGAAGGTTGCAAGTTATTAAGTAAATGATCATGCAAAGAACTACTAAACAATCATACAAATAACATGTAAAATAAACATGGATTAAACTAACCATAAATGTCAATAACATATAGGATAATCATGCAAGGAACATAACAAACATATTATGGTATATCCTTATTCATATCTCAACACACATGTCTATTAGCATACTGAGCAAAATGTAGATATGGCATAATGTATCATGGCAAATAACATAACACATCATGGTATTATTTGACATAATATACATGGCAAACATAAAATAACATGGTCATACAATATATATACATAGATATATCATATATACAATGACATATCATGGCAATGATGAAAAGCATAGTAGATCATAGCATAAAACAAATCAAAACATGAGAAATTATATCATGAGTACAATACTAATTATGGCATGACATAATATATCATGGCAATATATGCAATGACATACATATAACATGTAATAAGCAAATATACAAATCATGAAAACATATATGATATAATAACTATTCAAACATGAAACTAAAATAACTAAATAAGTCAATTGAAACATGGAAAATAAACATGTAGGAAACTTTTGTTAAAAGATGTGAAATTATGCAAAAAGTGATAAAAATAGAGAAAAACATAAAAATGATATGCAAAATGGAATAAAACATATTATTGTGGGATTTTTCATGACATTTATGAAAACAATGTGAAATAAAGATGAAAAATGCATGATTTGATGTAAAGAAAGGGTAAGTTATGCTAAAGTGGAAGATTTCATTTTAAAAAATGCTTTATTGATATGAAAAGATAAAATGATGTAAAAATGGACATGTGATCATAACAAGCACATGTCACATGTAATAAATATGTTATTATAAAAAGCATATAATAACATGTACAATAGTCATGCAATTATGAAATGATATATTATTATAAAAAGCATATAATAACATGTAAAATAGTCATGCAATCATGAAATGATCATTAAAGAATATGAATAATATATACATGCAATATAAGTGAAAAAAAAGTAAATGGTCAATCCTTTTACTAACACCTCCTTTATTTTTCATTGATCATGGGGTCTTGAGTTTGAGTTTGAGCCAAGGCAAAAGGATTTTATTTGAAAAATATCTTGAGAAGCAAGATTTGATAAATAAGAGTTTAAGTTAAAAATGAAAAAGGATTTAAAATGGTTTTAAAGCAAATCATGAAATGTGCAAGTAATAATGAGGATTAAAAGTGCCTAGTTGAAAAATTAATTGAAAAACAAGGTTTGTAAAATAGAGCATGAAAATAGAACTTAAAAGAAAATATAATGAAAAATGGATTCAAAGCAATATATGAAAAATGAAATTAGGATTAAAATATTTATTTGAAATTGGATTTTAACAAATCATGAGATTAACACTTATAAAGATAAAAATTTTAGTTTTAAAGATTAGTAACTTGAATATATAGATACCATTATCTTATTATAGGACTGATCCTTTCAATCCATCACTTTTAGGTATCAAAAATTATGTTTTGTTATATTAATAGAAAGATCTCATTTAATAAGATATTGCTTCTTTATGTTCAAGATACTAAACTTCTATAAAAATAAAAAATGATTTTGATTTTGATTAGGAAAAACATAGACTTTTAAAATGATTTATTTCAAGGATTAATCAAAAGAATATGATTAAGAATTAAGAGTTAATAGGTAACAATATATCATAATAAAACAACATAATAATATACAAAAGTGTATAGTATATAACATATAGTATATGGTATATAATATATTGCATAATAGTAATAGTAATATAGGTATAAATATAATAGATATAGATATAAATTGAGATTGAATTAGAGTGAGAAATATGATTATTAGACATGATAATAAGTACTTGTAAAGTAAAAAACATGAAATGTAAATGTTAGATGCTAACATAAGTTAGTAAAATTTAGCGAAAGTAAGTAGTTAGTAGGAGTTAGTAGAAGTTAGTGATTATTAATGAGAGATTGAGCAAAATATATTTAGAATGCAAATTATGCAAGGATGTAATGCATGATACACATAAGAATTAATTTTGAAGTGCACATAAATGCAAATAATGCATGATGCAATTTGGAGTGCATGTAAAATTCGGAGTACATGAAAGTATGCAAGTGATGTAAGCCGAGATACACAGAAAATACATCTAAGAATCTACAAATGGAGCATACATATGATAGTAATATGCAATTAAGAAAGTGAAATGCAATCAAACATATGAGATGCAATTATGCAAGAAACAATTAAAGGTTGGTAACAATAATCACATAAGAAGTAAGAGTTAGTAATAATCATCATTAACAAATAATCATAATAAACAAGAGTTAGTAAGAATAATAATCAATAAAAAAACAACAAACAAGATTTAGTAATAATAATCACGCATAATCATAGGTATAAAACACATATCTTAGTCTTGATCATCAACCAAAAGCTTTTAAAGTGTTTTAAATTGAAAGCAAATGAAAATCAAATTAAAGAAAGCATGAAAACAAAGTTAAAAGATTAAAATGAAAAAATTTTAAAAGCAAAATGAAAGAGATCTAATTATCCTAGGATTTTTGGAGCCTTATTTAAATGATACAAGGTCATTTATATAGGTTTTGGGGGCCCCTAAATACATCCTTGTAGTCCTTTTAGATCAAAAAATCAAAAAGAGGGGGTTTGTTTTACTAAATAGCCAGTTTGGCCACTTGGATGGCCAGCCAACGCTAAAGCTTGGGCCAGCCAAAAGTGAAAATTGGTCGGCCAAAATGGATTGTTCATCCCTGAACAAGGTGCGAACTTGCATCTTTTTTACTCAAAACTTGATCTTTAAAACCCCTACACTCTAAACCAAAGCTTGATAATGAAAGATAAGGTGTTTAATAAAGTTTCTAGCCTCAAAATATTGGAAGAAACTCACTAAAGATTGAAGATGGAATCAAGAAAAGTGAAGAGAGTTAGGTAAAGGCTAGTTTAAGTATGTTTTAGGTTTGATTTTGATTTGATTGTGTTTTAAGTTAGTATTTAGCTGATTGATGAAGCTTGAATTAAGTTTTATTTACTGGGATTATTTGGGTTAGAAGGTCATCTGATTTGATTTTGGAATTTTATTGATTGAAGAGAAGAAAAGAAGTAGAGTTTGGTTTATATTTGGTATATTTTTAGTTTATGGGAGGATTTTTTTCACTACATCACTTAGCCCTCCCAAAATTTCCCTTTAAAGAACTTAGAACTCACTATTTATAGACAAAACAAGGTTATGGCAATGATGAAATTAAGTAAAATATCAAAAGGGTGAAAAGGTAAATAGAATATACACTTTGTCTCCACACATGACACTTGGTATGGAAAATTCCAAAATGGAATATTCCATGCTTGGTGATCAATCTTGAGAATTATGTCTTATTTTATTATACATAAAATGGTGACACGGCAAGGTGTAGGATCCACTTTGACCACTGGCGGTTAAAATTTTGACTTTTTTACTAAATGGCACCCACGGAAATACTATAATTTTAAAAACAATTTCATATTGAAATTTAGTCTCAAAAACTTAATTTTGACCTCAAAAATATCATTTAACCAAAGTTTGACTTTCTATTATAGGTTTCCTAAGGTAGGAGAGATACAAACCAGACTGAAAAATACTAAAAGTTAACCTAAAAGTACCCTTTTTTGGGTTTGACTTCTTGACTCAAAATACACTACTTAGAGGGATTTTTTACTAAATCATTCAATCAAATCCTCTTTCCTAGCATCATTAAATTCAGGTAAAAGGCTTGTTATAGTTTGGTTTGGTCTTGAAATGGCCAAAACAAGTGCGGAAAGGCTATTGGGCAATGGTTTAAAGTTTTGAATTACTTTAAAATGGCTTAGAAGGTATTTTTTTTTACATCAATCTCTTAAAATGGTAAGATATTTTTATGGATTAATCATTGGCCATTAGGGTTTTAAAAATGTCCCCTAACAGTTTGCCCCTTACTTTAGAGGAATTTATGTTTTGAAAAAACATTAAGAATAAATCGTGCATTGATGTTAAAATCACAACACACAAATTCTAATAAAGCATAAAACAAACACAAGATTCAAAAAATCATACCTGAATTATTTTATTTTGATGCTCATCTTTGATTCCTGTAAACTCACACTTGAAAAGACATATTGGTATTGAAATTAAAATTGGAACTTGAAATTGAACTTCACTAAAACTGATGCTGAAATTGAAATTATATTTGGAGTTAAAATTAAAGTTGAAATCAAAATGAGTTACTTAGATGCAATTTGAAAATGAACTTGAAATTGAAATGATTAGAGGTTGCCCTAAAGTGTTAACCCAATTGTCGTGGGTTAAGAGGCTTTCATTTAAGTGTTATAAGTTTCCATATAACCAAAACTGAGTCACTTAGACTCGGATCAAAATTGAAATTGAAATTAAAATTGAAATGAGTCACTCAAACTCAAATTGAATTTGAGATTGAATTTGAAATAAGTCACTTAGACTTAAATTAAAATTGAAATTAGATTTGAAATTTGAGTTGACATTAAGATTGAAATGCATTTGAAATTGATTGAATTGAAATGAATTACCCAGACTCAAGCTTAAACTTGGTCTTGAAATTGAGTTTGAAACGAGTCACTTGGACTCAAATTTAAAATTGAACTTAAAATTAAAATGAGTAGCTTAGACTCAAGTTTGAAATTGAACATGAAATTGAGTTTGAAATGAGTCACTTAGACTCAAATTTGAAGTTGAACTTGAAATTGAAATTAGTCAATTGGACTCAGGTGTTAAATTGAACTTGAAATTGAGTTTCAAACGAGTCACTTGGACTCAAATTTGAAATTGAACTTAAATTGAAATGAGTCACTTGGACTCAGGTTTGAATAAACTTGAAATTAAGTTTGAAATAAGTCATTTGGACTCAAATTTGAAATTGAACTTGAATTTGAAATTAAAATTGATTTTGAACTTGAACTTGAGATTGAAATGAGTAACTTAGACTCAAGTTCAAAACTGAACTTGAAATTGAAATGAGTCACTTAGACTTAAATTTAAAATTGGACTTGAAATTGAAGTTGAACTTGAATTTGAAATTGATTTTGAAGAAGATGAACTAGTCATGGTCTCATCAATTGAATTAAAATTGATTGAAGTTAGAATTGATCGAATAAGATGAACCACTCATGGTCTCATCATTTGGATTGAAATTGATTAACTTCAAATTTGAAATTGTAATTAAAATTGGACTTGAAATTGATTTTGAGCTTGATATTGAATTTGAAATTGACTTAAAATTGATGTGAAATTAAGATAGAAACTGATTTGGAAATGGGATGATTGGAATTGAAATTGAATTTGATATAAGCTCCACTGGGGAAGGTATGTATTTTTTATGATTATTTTTTTTAAAAAAAAACTCACTAGAAATGATTATTATTTTTTAAAAAACTCACTGGGGAAAATGGAAGTTTAAAATTTGAAAATTGATTTGGGAATTGAATTTTGAAAAGCTCATTGGGATATTTATTTTGAAGACTATTCTTGAAAACTTTTATTTTGAAGATACCTATTGGGGAGATAGTGTATCAATCCAAGGCAATGACATGATGTAAATATTTTAAGGAGGACTAGATACGTACCTAAAATTTTTCTTGCTTATCATGTGACTGCATACTGATACCTGTAGTATGCTCTGAAGACTTTAAAAGTATCATTGCTCTTTATCTACTCATCTTACGTTTGACTATGAAAACTTTTAAAGACTTTAGATAACACTTAGATATTTATTGGACTCTCAATGGATAATTTTTGAAAAAATTTGAGGATTTGAGAATGAATTAGACAAAAAAAAAAAGCTAAGCTCTAAAAAGGAATTTTAAAAAAAGTTTAAAAAGTATGGATGGCAAAATAAGAAAGACTCCTAACCCAAAAAAAATTATTTTAGTAACATTTTTAAAAAATAATAAGTGCTTATTTGACTAACATGTTAGGGGGAATAAATGCTAATAATTATGACATTAATGTCCTACTTAGAAAAATGACAATACATGGAGAGGGAAATAATAATAAAAGTGGACAACTCAATATAACACTTCATGGAGTTTTGAATTTTAAAAGAAAACAATGACCTTGCAAAATATTTCAGGAAGCAAATTTGTGATTTGTTACAAAAGCAAAGATATAATATAAGGCACTAATGGTTCACTTAAAAGATAAGTTAAAAACTATGTGTGCAAGTAATAACTAAATACATTCATGAATTATGTACTACTATAACTAGTAAGCTAATTAAAAAATTATCAGTAGAGAAACTAAAGAAACTACAAAAACATGAGTATGTGAATGTGTGTATATATGTGCATCCATGTTACTACAATTTGTATGTATACTTAAAATACACCTAAAATAAGCAAGAATATTTTCACGTGAATTAAAGAATGTACTAATATGAATATACATGAAAAATAACTTCACACATGTAGTATAAACAATGGGCATATGTATGAGACTACAAGTGATGTTCATTCATAATTAGAATTTGTTTTTTTTTAATTAGTGTTTAAGTTATTTAGGTTAGTTTTATTTTTCTTTATAATTTCCTAATTATTCTATATCTTTTTGGTGCTTTTTAAGGAAATTTCACAATTTTAGAGTGTCAGGGGTCCAAGTCATGATTTAAGGAGCTGCTTTTTGGAGATAAAATCCTCAAAGGTTAAGGATTTAAAAGTGGAAAATTACCTTTTTGGTTCTTGGATGAATTTTGCATATAATAAAAGAGAATTTTGGCTCTAGAATAAGGGGGGATGATCATTAGAGACGACTACAAAAGAATTCAAGCATGGAATTGAAGAGTTTAAGGAGGATTGAAGACTGAAGACTTCTTTTAATCGAGTTTTTCTTCTATCTTCATCTATCTATTGTATTATACTTGATTTTTTATAGTGTTAGAATATTTTATCATGAGTAACTAAACTGTTTGATGTTTGAATTTAGCACTTGTTGGAATTTTATTTTAATCCGTACATTGATTATTTCAGTTAATGTTATGAGTTGGTTTAATTTTTTTTGTATTTGATGTTAGGCCTGATTGAATGCATGTTTGTTGGTAATTTATTTACAATGAAAATTGCATGAATTGCTAGCTCATAACTCATAAAATTTAAATAATTCGATCACGAAAGTAGACAATTCCTTAGGGGATAAAATAAATTACTAGGAAGTTTAATGAACCTTGACTAATTTTTTGACTATGCAAATATTGAAGGAAAGTATGTGTGGAGAACAATGAAAGTGCGGAATTTAAAAATTTTTCATTGCATGCAACATTTGCATTAACACAATACATTTCCATACCCATAGATCATATCACATGCACTCTTACATAGCTTAACATGCATAATGAAACACATACCAATAACATATCAACCGAGACATGCTTTTAAGTGGGAGACCTAACAACTAAGAGATATTGTAACACTTACATACTCCTTAGTTGGTAGCACGCTCGAAAAGCTTTGGTTGATGGTGATCTACAAGCTTGAGCTCCCCAAGTGTGAAGCCTCTAGCTTGAAACACAAGGTTGGCTA
>CATIWO010109367.1:0-13331 GCA_949673435.1 Macaranga tanarius | reverse complement strand
TTACATACTTATTATATAATTATATAACTTCCATATAAATTAATATTAATATTAAACAAATATAATTTATATTACTAAGTAAATAAAATATTATACAAATAGTATATAATGCTAATTTAGTAATAATTACAATCTAAAATTGTTTATTAATATTAAATAAATTAATATAATTTGTTAAAAACTACGTTAATTTTATTGTAAAACTATGTAGTTTTGATAGCTTAAAAATACACAATATTAACACGACTCTTAAGAACTCCAGCTTAAATATTTCAGTGGTCACCAAACTTTGCATTTATTTCATTTTGGGTACTGAACTTCAATTTGTTTCATAGAAATAACCCAACTTTAATTTTATTTTATCCGATGGTCACCCAGTGCTTGTGTGTCAACGTGGCAGCCGGAAGCCGAATATTCTGAAAATATTCGTCACGTCATCAAGCTAACTCAGATTGGTGACTGAAATAAAATCAATTGAAGTTTAGTACCCAAAATGAAATAAGTGTAATGTAACACCCTTCTCCATACTTAATCCACAAATACACAATTAGATCCGATATCCTTTAATTAATCGGATAATTAAATGAATTCTTAATATACAATCTTAAATTCTAAGAGTATGGATCTTAAATTCTAAGATTTTACTTAAATGTGATATGAAGAACCTGTACAAATTTGAACCTCAATTCTTTGAGACTTCTACTAATGAAATCAACATATTGAATAACTTAACAATACTACTTATACAACTGCATTCTCACATTCTCCATACCATTCAACATCATTTCTATCATATTTTTATAGATCAATAATTCTAGATGGCAATATAATAACTTAACAACCATACTAAATAACATATATAATATCAAGCACTGAGGTGCTAACCATCCATCATATCATGTATATACATACATCATCAGAAAATAATAAAAGAGTACTAGATGCTAAAACAAATAATACAGTGTTACATAAATATTTTTCCTAGCATCTATCTCTTGGTGGCACGGATCTCAGTCCGGAAGATGATGGTAGTAGAAGCAACACGTCCAGGCCAAACCCTCAAAAGACACATCTAGCCCAATGGCTCAAAAATAACTCTCATATCAAGCTCTGGAGGGTGTAGAGATGGCCATAAGCAAAAAGCCAAAAAGATGCGTCAGGAAGACTGCATCACACCCAAGTGAGGGTGACCTAAACATCCAACGAGGTAACGTAGTAGACTCAGAATATAGTACAGATACTATCGAGGTGCTCCTCTCGCACGGATGATACAAGTGCATCAGCTCCAATAGGTAGGACCATGACCTTGAAGACTAACTCAACATCTGTGTCATGGTATACTATGTATCTCACCAAAGTCTCTGCAGTTGTGACCTCATATACCATAATGGCCCACTGGATTGCCATACTGCTATGCTAGACTCTAACTAAGCTGTGAAAAATATTTTAAAACTGTGGTGAGTAATTCCGAAAGAAAATTACCCAGTGAGCAGCTAGAAATAATTCAAAATACAAACATTTATTCAAAATATACTTTATCCAAAATACAGTGATAAATTGAAAGCTGTTTAATACTAGAAAAATACCCACATTCATCAAATAACATTTCAACTAGAAATAATTCATTTCCATCGAAACATTTAATAAAAGAACCCCTTCACAAGCGAATAATTAAAATATTTTTGTAAATAATGAAATTAAAAGCATAATAAAGATTTAGATATTTTTCTCAAACATTGAGACTCAAAACAATAACTTTTTTCATTAAACTTTTAACTCCGTGGAATTCAACTATTAATAAATCAATACATTTTAGGTCTCAATTCCTCAATTTACAACTAATGCGGAAATTCACATAATTTCAATTATTAACTATATCAATACTCTTGAGATCTTTATTTCTCATGTTATAAATAATGTGGGGATTCGTACAAATTGAATTAATTATCATATCATACATTCATGATTTGATGTATTTGATAATTTCTCATTTCGATTGCCATTAGATTTGAGAATTTCATTCATTGAAATATTAAACATTCTTATCACTATTCAAATCTTTATCAAGTGGTACTTACATATCACTGTTATTATATTAAGGATTTATTTCCCCAATCTTTCCCAGAATGAACATCAATATACAAATAACTCTCTCATAACATCTCAACTCTTATTTTCATGGCCCATACTAGCCAATTCATAGAATCATTCACAATTGTTTTGTATGCATACATTTCAACCACAAGGATTCGCCCCAAAGGCACCTCTGAATCCCTGCGCTGTCCCAAAGACAGTTATAAATTAAATGACCTATTCATCTTTCCCAACTCATCCTATATACATATATTTACATATATATATATATATATATATATATATTCCTTAATTATTCAAGTATTGATCAATCAAAAGCTTGTATAATTCACATTCTTTGCAAAGGCATAATTCTGTCGTTTTGACGTTCTTATCGATCATTCACTAAACTTTCACCATTAGCTTATTCACAACAATAAATTAGTCTCTTTATCTGAGACTCCATAATATGGTATTCATGTGTCTTATGCATTATTTAGTTCAAATATTATAACAAGAACAATATCGAAGAATATTCATTATTTTCTATTATCTTAATTGATCTAGTATGTTGTTCTAGGGTTCGGTTCAAGTCCACCCTTCAATTAGATAAAAAACCGTCGAAACAAGGTGAATTTTAGGTTACAGAGGCACCTCCTCTACACAGAGGCGTCGCCCTCACGTTGCAAAGGCACCGACCGCTGGCTACAGAGGCGCCGACTGCTGGCTACAAAGGCGTCGCCACTAACAGAGGCGTCGTCTCTGCTCAAGTCAAAGAGGTGTCGCCTTTCTTCCTCAGAGGCGTCACCTCTGAGATGAGCAGGCATCGCCTCTACGAAGAGGCATCGCCTGTTCACGAATAGCAGTAATTCAAAACCCAAAACTTCAGATTTTCACATAAATAATCACACCAGAAGCTCGTATAGCAGATATAAGCTAAAGTTAAACTCATATGCATCCCAAAAACTTCATAATTAAGTCTAGATTTACATTTAAAACCCACTTAATACTCAAAACTTCAAAAATAATATTCAATACATAAATATATATAAAGCTTTGATTTAAAAATCCACTCACTAATTTCTCCTGCTAATTATGTAACACTCCCAAAATCTTATACTATACACATGGTATATAATTTTTTTTTTAGTATATGAAATATATATACATCAACTCTCATATAATTACTCATGTAAATTAAAACTTCTAGCCATCATCATTCTTATTACTCAAAAGGTTAAGATATATTCATAATATTATTACAACATGCGATATATCTTATACAAATGTGGATGAGATATAACTGCACCAAGCTCGTCTCTGGCCCACCTGAGGTTACTAACAAGTACAACTCCGAGCTTTATCTAATTATGCCCTGAAACATATAAATGCAAGGGGATGAGTTTGGTACTCAATAAGTAGTTACGAAAATAAATCCACATGTTAACTTCTCAAGAACTAATTAAGAAAAACATACAAAATACATTGTAACACATCAAACCACAAAAAATTAAACATATAGTGCTTGCACGACCATGCCAAAATCATGCACGGCCATGCCTGAGGCTTAGTTTTTCACCTCTAGGCATGCACGGCCGTGCCAAAATGGAGCATGGCCGTGCCTGATTTGGTGATTTTCCTCTCTGAATGCGCATGGCCATGCATAAAAGTGGCATGGCCGTGCACCCGACCTGCATGGTCGTGCATAAAAGTGGCATGGCCATGCCAAAATCCTAAATTTAAATCCTGCATATGCTTGGCCATATTTCAACACCACATGGCCGTGTTTAACAACCTGAGTAACATTCAAAACATCACAAATAGATATCCAAACATCAATTGTTGGTGTCACAAATACATCAATTTACACCATTCCAAGCAATTCACAAACATAATCCTCATATCCAACATATCAATCATTAGGCATATATTTTCATCATTCTCACAACATTATTTATATCACCATACCACATCAAGTGGCTTGCGCATATATATGCCAATGTTCACAATTCGTCACAATATATTCTCATATTCATTGTATCAACATACACAATTATAAACGGAGAATGTACCATTCACATACCAAAAGTATACTAAAATTATGGATCATAAACTGAAAATATACTACAAGTAAACCAACCCTATACCATATATATATATATATATATATATATATATATATATCATTATTACCACCATGAATGACACATACCAACCAAATATAGTCAAATAACTATAGTTACTTGAAAATCAATATATACATGCATTATATTAACAATTACTTATAAGTTATAATCAGCACTTTTCCATCAATTAATAATTATTAGCCTTAGTTGCCTTGCCGATGGACACTTAGCCAATCGACATCATATTATTCAGACTTGCCGATGGATACTTAGCCAATCGATATAAACAATAATTCACATATGTCGACGGTCACTTAGCCAATCGATATACTCAACAATTCACATATGTCGACGGTCACTTAGCCAATCAATATAATCAATAATTCACACTGTTGATGGTTACTTAGCCAATCAAATTAATCACAATTCACGTATGTCAACGGTCACTTATCCAATCGATATACTCCATAATTCACATATGTCGATATACTCAATAATTCACATATGTCGATGTTCACTTAGCCAATCAACATAATCAATAATTCACGTATATCGATTGTCACTTAGCCAATCGATATAATCAATAATTTACATATGTCGATGGTCACTTAGCCAATCGATAAGATCAACATTTAACATAGTCGACGGTCACTTAGCCAATAGACATGTTAATCATACTTTACTTAGTCGACGGTCACTTAGCCAATCGACATATTCATATTTAATTTAGTCGACGGTCACTTAGCCAATCGACATATTCATCACACATTACATCCATATTTACTCACAAATATAACATCATTTATACTCAATGGGCCAACTTAAGTTCATAATACATATACACTTACAACCATAAATTTAATACCATCACATTTCATGTTTACTACGTTCAGTCATATATCTTACAATAATTTTATCAACATGTACCTCATAACAAATACATCAACCTCACTCTAGTATGTAAATATTAATCACATTGTAACATACCGTAGTATTATCACAACTCAATATTCATAATTCATCCACTTGCATTTCTTATCAATGCTAGTACATGTTCTAAACCAAGTCCACCATATATTTATTTGGTATATCTCACAAGCATTATTTTTCACATACAATGCTTAATTTATCAATTACAAAAATAAGAATAATATTTAATTGACAATACTACATATCATTGCATCTCATTTATTATATAACAATAACTACTTACCTCAAGTGCTTTCAACCCCTTCAAAAGTAAAGTTTCTCCTAGTAATTGGTATCTCCTATATCCTTGTAAATGCCTACACATAATTATACATCAATACACAAAGCAACATGACACTTGCACTTAAATGCAACTAGGTGCAACTCCATGCTCTAGGTTCAAAGTAACCAAAATAATTCACACATAAGTCCAAAAATTATGAAATAATATTGAAGCTAGTAATATGAGTCCACTAATAATTTCAACTGGAATTACTTAATTTGGACATGTATGAAATTAATTATGGATTTTTGATTAAATCCAGACAAAACAAAGTCAACAACATAAGTAAGAAAATGTCGAGCCCTACCAGACAACCTTAACAGCAAAATTAGCTCATGGTCAAACCATAAAAGTTGTAGAGGACTCTCCAAAGTTTCCAGATCATCAAATCTTGCTCAAATCAGAGCTCTACAACTCAAGATATGGTCAAAATACTAAGACTAAGACTAATGCTAACAGAAAACAGAACACGAATTTCACCCATCAAGACCTAACTTCAAATAACCAAAATTAAATGTATGGCTTACAACAAATGATGCTTTAACAACTTCTAGATCTCCTATAGCTCCCCAAAATATTGCTAGATGAGTATAAAATGATCAAATCTCCAAAAGCCTCTCAAAAATTCCCTCCTTTTCCTACCTCTCAATCTCTACACATTCCACACACTCACAAATACAATTAAATATACATATAAACACTTAAATTAATCAAAAGCCTCCACATGTCTACCCCTAAAGTCTTTCTCCCTTAATAATTATCACCAATTACTAATAATAATAATAATAATAATAATAATAATAATAATAATAATAATAATACTAGATAATTATAACTAAATATCTCCATAATTTCTCCTAGGCTCCTTATTAAATTGGGTATATTACACAATACCCCATAACTTTCTATTGTGACAAATCACTCCAAACTTCCTTTTCAATTTGGTCCCTCTCTACACTTATACTCATTCCCAAACTTAACTGTAGTTCACTATCTATAATGCTTGATATGCAATACATACGTCATAATTACGTATGTTAGAGGGGTGGATGTTACAAATTAGTTGCCGGAATTCGGAATTGATTCTTCAGAGCTCTTCTTCTTTTTCTCTTCTCTTCTTTCTTCTTTTTCTCTACCCTTTCTTCCCTCTTCATCTTTTTCTTCCTTTTTCTTCTCCCACACCATACCTTCTCCTGTGCAACCAACAACTCTTCCTCTTCTTCTCCACCTTACTCCCCTTATCTTTCTCTTCTTTCCTTATTACTCCATTTACTCTCACTTGTTATAATTACATCCTAACTTCTCTTTTCAATTTCACCCTTCCAAGATTTTATTCAATTAATTCCAACTTTAAATTCTTATATTTTATTCTTATCATTTCTCACAACAAAATATTAACTCCCAACAACATCAATTTAATACAAGATATTCAACATCTTAATTATTTACCCAAAATAATAACAATCAACTCCAATTAACACTAATTTAATATAATAAAATAATTCTTAATTATCATTAATTTAAATTAATCCGGTTTAAGGACACATATGTTACATGTAAAGTTCTGTGACCAATCAAATAATTAACCCATTAATCAACCTTTTGTCAAAAAATTTATTTAATTTAAATTAAAAAATCCATTTAACCAATGTATTTCTCAATATATAGTACTATGTATATTGAGAATATATAAATATTTATGAACAATTTAATATGATATGTATTAGCTGCATACAAGTAAATAATAAAATAGATGATCAATAAATAATTATTCAGTCAAATAATAAATAAAAATGTGATATATTTGATTTATATTATTTATAACTTTATTTATATTAAAATATTTCAAATTTTTTGAAGATATTAATTGTTATTTTGAATACAATATTTATTAATTAAAATTATAAAATAATAATTTTTATTACTATTTTTTATATTATTAACTTAATTAAAGTAGAAAGTACAAATTTAAAAATTTTTATTTAAAATAATTAATTTCAGTTTTAAACTGACAATAAAAGTTTTTAATATTGGCTTAAAATAATTTTATTTATATGTATAGTTTTGAATAATATCAATTTAAAATTAAAATAAAATTTATCTTTGTATAATTAATTTTTGTTGACTATTTAATTATGAATTTTAAATTTTTAAAAATATTTTATTTGTATTATAGTTTTGAATAATGTTAATTTAAAATTAAAATAAAATGTACATTTCCCTAATCAATTTTTTAATTATGTAATTATGAATTTTAAATTTTTACAATTTGCAATATAGAATTCATAATATTTTATAAATTTTTTTTCACAATAATCTAATTTTTTTATGATTTTATAAATATTAAAATATTTTTAATTTTCATTTATATTATTTTTATTTTTATTTAAAAAAGCTTATTTATTCATAAAAAATTATAAAATAATATTTTTATTATTTTTTATAGTTCAAAATTTTTTTTTGACAAGATTATTTATTTAGTTAAATGTATTGGTGGTCATCAAACTTCGTATTTATTTTATTTTGGGTACTAAACTTTAATTGATTTCATTTTCAGTCACTAATCTGAGTTGGTAGATGACTTGTATGTTGATGTGATGAATATTTTTGGAATATTCTCAGAATATTCGGCTTCCAGCTGCTACGTTGACACATAGGCACCAGGTAACCACTGGATAAAATTAAATTAAAGTTTGATTACTTCTATGAAATAAATTAAAGTTCAATATCCAAAATAAAATAAGTGAAAAGTTCGTTGACCACTGAAATATTTAACCCAAAGAACTCCCTTTCTTATTGTACTTCTTTTTCTTACTATGTTTGAGAAGGAGGAAAGAGAGAAAAGAAAATAGAGAGGAAAATAATGTTATTTTCTTTTGTTTATTTTCCACCCTTATTGTAATATCCATGTCCTTGAACCAGATTAATTTAAGTTAATGATAATTAATTATATTTAATTTGATGTGATTAAATTAAGATTACTATGAGTAATTATTGTCATTTTATTATTATTGAGACTAAAGAAATAAAGAAATTATATTAAGAAAAAGTTGGAAGGATGTAATTGAAAGAAATAAAGATAGAAGGGTTAAGAGATAAGAAAAGGAAATATAAGGGATTGGAGTAGAGATAAGGAGGTGGAGTTGTTGATTCTACAGGAGAAAGCATGGCTTGGTACGAGAGAGAAGAAGAAGAAGAAGGAAGGAAGGAAAAAGAGAGAAAAGGAAGGAGAAAAGAGAAAGAGAAGGGCTCTGAAAACCTAAAATATGAATTTCAGCAAGGAAAATAACAAATCTAGCGGGAGAAATCAGTGAGTGGCTCTAGAATTTATGGGTTTTTCATTTGAGTTTTGATTTTAAGCAAATGGGTTTATAAATGTGGAGTTGTTGATGTTTTTTGTTAGATCTATAATGATTTAAATCATTTCTGGTGTGCTTGAACTTAATTTGAAGTATTATGCATGTTATATGATCATTTGGTATTGTAAAACTGAGATTTGGGTTCAGAAATATGAAAAATTATGACTGATTTGCATGTTTTATAAGTGAACAAGCACACGCCTAATCGAACAGGCGTATGTCTACTCACTGGGGAGGCGGGCACCTCTGTATAGAGGCTGGCACCCATGCACAGAGGCTGGCACCTCTGTAGTAAAGGAGGGCACCCCTACACAGAGACATATACCTCTGTGGCTGTGTTAGGTGCCCCTGCACAGAGGCACATGCCTCTGTGTCCTGTTTCGCGACCCGTTTGACTTAAAACTTCAACTTTTTGAATGGTAGCTTGAACCAAACAGTGGAATAATGTACTAGAACATAAAAATGATTGAAAAACACTTCCTATTGATGAAATGACATGAGATTTATAAGTCTCAGATAAAGAGACTAAATCATATATGAATGAACATCGGAATGATATAACTATACCCTTACTAATGACATGAATGTTATATAAAGATTATATTGAGCTATATATATATGATAATTTAAGGGTTGGTGATATATATGTATATATGAGATGAGTTGGCCACTAGAGTTATATCTATCTTTGGGATAACGTAGGGATTCATAGGTGCCTTTGGGGTGAATCCTTGTGGTTATACCGTATGCATATGAGGTATTGTGAATGATCTTGTGAATGATCATGTGAATTGGCTAGTGTGGGCCATGTGAATAAAGAATTGAGATGTTATGAGAGAGATTGATTTTGTATATTATTGTCAATTCTGAGAAGAGTTGGAGGAATAAAGTATTTATGTATAATACTTGTACGAATTACAAATTGAGAAAGATATACTTGATAATAATACCAAGTGTTCAATGAATGAAATTCTCAACTCTCAAGACAACTGAATGGAATAATCTATTAAAGAAATCAAATCATATATATGATGCTATTAATTATTCATTTATCAAAATTCTATATTATTTATGGATTTAGAAATTAAAGCCTCAAATGTATTTTAAAGTTGTTTGAAGTGGTATTTATATTGAATTAAAGATTTAACGTAGATGTTTATTTGTATTATTTATGAAAATCTTTAAATGATTCTCAGGTGATGGTATCTTTTATTAAATGTTTTGGAGAATTAAAGTATTATTCCTTGAAAGGTTACTTTGATAATTGTGTTCAATTATGAGGATTTTAGAGCTTTGAAATTATTACCGGATTATGTATCAAAAGTATTTTGGATTTTGTTTTCCAACTAAAGATGCATTAGTTATTCACTAGGTAATTTCTTATGAAATTACTCACCACTGTTTTATAAAATGATTTTCCAGATTAGAGTAGTTATCTACACTGGAAGAGGAGATGGCAGTTTACTGGGCCACGATGGTGTACGAGATCACCGAGGCTGACACTCTTGTGCAATACATAGTGCACCACGATACTGATGCTGAGCTAGTGTTCCGAATTATGGTTCAACCCATAGGGACGGAGGTCCTACTGTCTGGCATCCGAGAGGAGCATTTGGATGGTATCTGCACGACCTTCCGCGTCCTATACGCCACCTCCACTGACGTTCTGATCACTCTCTCCTGGGTGTGATGCAAATTTCACATCTGTATATTTTAGCTTTTTGGGCTTTTTGCTAGTGACCTTTAGACACCCTTTGTGCTATCATTGGGATATTTTTGAGCCTAGCGGCTATAGAGGTCGGAGGGTGTGGTAGGGTTGGAGCTTTCAGTTCACCACCACCATCATCATCATTTTGTGGAGTAGGTCGGCCAGAGTCCCGACTATGAGAGAGAGAGAGAGAGATGCTATGTTCATAGATACTTATGTATTAGGTTATTATTTTATTAGCATTTGATACTCTCGTCTTGTATATGATATATATATTTGTTCACTGATGATGGTTATGTAGTACCACTGATATTATGATTATATATATGAGATGTTATTTGTGTTTAAAGTGATTCGTGCCATTTATTTATATTTGGAGTAAGTATGACATGAAATATTATTACTGTGATGTTTGATTTTTCCTAAGCAAGGATATGATATTTAAGAAATATCCACCAATATAAGTACTCTGCAGTTTAATTGTAAAGAATGGTATTGATATTATGAATTGATCATATAAGGTTGCAGCATAGAATTGTTGTATCAACTATTAAGAAAGTATAAAATATTATTATTAAGAAATTCTTTATGATTCTAGAAATAATACCTTTATTATCATTAACTCTTTAGTTATGTATACTAATAGAGTTGATGTTGGTGAGGGTGTTACACTTATGTTTGGATAGAGTGGAAAATAAAAATAAAGGAGGAAAGAAAATAGTTGAATTTTGAATTATTATTTTAATTTTTTCTCTTTAAAATTTGAATTATATTTAGTTATTATTTTTTAATTCTTTTTTCGTCCACTTTCTCCCCGCTTTCTCTCCATTTTGGAGAGACAATTTTGGATGGAAAATAAGTACAATTTTTTTTTCTCCTCATTTTTCCATCTTTTTCCAAACATGAAAAAGTAATTTTTCTCTATTATTTTCCCCCTTTATTTTTCCACAATTCCAAATATAAAGTTAGGGTAACAGCCACATCCTCCTCTCCATCTCGTTTTTTTTTCTCCTTTTCAGCCTCGCACTTTATCGTTCTAGCTGCTATACTCCTCCTCCTCTTCTTAATCTCAGCCTCTCCACCTCCTTTTCATCTTTTGTTTCCCATTCCTTTTCGGCTTCAGACCTTTCTTTCCTCTTTTTTTTTTCTTTCCTCTTCTCTTCTTGCTCATCACAGCCGTCACCGTCGTTTTCACCTTTGCCTTCTCCTTCTCTATTAATTGTTTTTGTTCATATTTGATTTATTTTTGATAAATATCAACTATTAAATATTGATTATTGTAGAAAACCCATAAATTTTTTTAGATTATAATTGTAATTTTGTTTTTGTTTTTATTTTTATTGTTCTTGTTATAATTATTTATGGTATTACAAATTTCTAAAATTTATGTGTTTCAGTAATTAATTTGATTAAAATCTTCATTTTTTTTTTCAAATTTAGGCTCTTGGAGGCTTAAACGCAGTGGTGGATGCATGTATTGTAACATAGGGTCCATGGACCTCATGTTTTTTTTATTTATTATATATGAATATATAATATACATATAATGGAACCCATTTAATTTATAAAGAGGACCCCATATAAATGTTTAAAAATAATTTAAAAAAAAATAAATTTTACAATACATGCATAAAGCCAATTAAATTATGAATTAAAAAAAGTAAACCCTAAATAATTAAATAAATATAAATTTTGAAATTTAATAATAATTAATAATATAATATAAAAAACCCATAAAGCCCATTAAATAAATAGATGTGCAGCCCATAAAGCCAATTAATTGTATTCCTGTGTGATTGTGGCTCCTTAAAACAAACCAAAACCTAATAAGTGGAAAATAAAACGTAAAACAAAGAAGCACAAAACAGAGAAAGGTTTGTTTGGAAGCAGCGGCAGATGCATATACATAAAACAGAGACATATATTTGCTGGGAATGATTAGAATAGCGGCAGCCAACCAAAGACAATATCAAGAAAAATTAGCAAATTGCACAGATAATTTGTTATTTATATATTATATTTGTTAATTATTATTAAATTTCAAAATTTATATTTATTTAATTATTTAAGGTTTAATTTTTTTAATTCATAATTTAATCTCTGTGTTGTGTATTTTTTTTTTCTCAGTGCATTATGTTGAGATATTACAAAAAACAAGCTCCATCAACTTCTCAATCATTTTACTCAATAAATGAACAAACACCTACAATAAAAAAATAAGTTTCTTCAACAAAACAAAAAGGAGTTGACTAGAGTGCTCTTCCAGCTGATCAAGAAGAACGAATTTATATTGAAAGTTACCATCCAAATAATTGAGATGAAGTTAGAAGAGCATATCTTCAAAAAGGCCCTTGTTAACCTCGTCATCATGATTTTCAAAAAAGGAATATTGGAGGTAGATTGTGTCGATTTAATCCTACTTGGTTTGATGAATATAAATATTGGTTAGAATATAGTATTAAAGAGGAAGCAGCTTTTTGCTTATGTTGTTATTTATTTAGAACTGAAATTAAAAGTCAAAGTGGCTCTAAATCTTTTGTGAGTGAAGGGTTTAAGTGTAACATCCGTGTCCTAGAACCGGATTACTGTTCATTAATGTCAATTAAGAACGTTATTACTGCAGTTAATTTAACTTGGTGATTTGAGTTAATTATCAATTGTTTGAATAAATAATTTGGAGTCAATTAGTATTATGTGGAAATGTATTATATTGTTATTTAAGTTGATATTATTTTGAAGAATAAAGTTTAGTGTATTGGATTTGTTGGTGAGGGATGAAATTATAAAGAAAAGAAGAATTAAAGTGAAACAAT
>CATIWO010109283.1:0-12255 GCA_949673435.1 Macaranga tanarius | reverse complement strand
AACTATAAACTATCTTATTTTTCACATCATTAACATAATTAATCTCAATTTCTTAAGTAAAGAAGGAAAGTTAAATTATATTATCTTAAGGTATGGTTCCAAAATATTTTTGGTCATGGTGTTTTGTCCATGATTAATAGCACCCTTCATTGGAAGAATGTATTACCTTATGGCTAAATTTATAATATAAAAAAATATATTTTATTTTTATTGGTTAAATATAAAATTATTAAAATATATATTAAAATTTTGATTATAAAGATCAACAAACCATTGATATCAGTTGGCAATGAGTTGTTTTCGCTTAAACTAAAGTTTTGAATTCGAATTCTAGTGAATGTAGTCACATTAAATAGTTGTTGGGAGACTTTTGCCGCTCTTATAGTCCTGCCCAAGTCGAACTAGATTAGTTGGAGTCCAATAGGCTCTGGATACCAATGATTCACACCAAAAAAAAATAATAATTATAGAGTGTAATATATTCAAAATTGGCAAAAATCTTTCCAAAACGAAATTTTTTTAATAGTTAATCGAAAGTAGGGATGTGCATCAATCGGTTCGGTTAAAAAATATATAAAACCGAACTAAATTTTAAATTTTTTTAAAAAAAGCGAACCAAATAAGGGTAAAAAGCAAACTAAATTAAACCGAGCTGGTTCGATTTGGTTTGATCAGTTTATTTGGTTTGACATTTTTTTATTTTTGAAATTTTGAACCTATCGAGCATATGTAATTTGCATTATTTAATAATATTTATGAGATTTATTATTATTGATTTATTATATTTATTTTATTTATTATTTTTTTAAAAATGAACCGAATTGATTATTTAAAATAATTTTGACTATAGTATTTTTAGTGTTAAATAATTTGATTAATTATTTTAAGTATTTAAAAATTCATATTATTGATATATTTTCAAATATTAGTATTAAACTTATTGAACCGAACCATACACACTTATAAAAATTGAAAATATATTAAAATTTTGATTTAATAACATTTTTTATATTAAAAAACCGAACCAAATTTATTTCGATTCTGTAAAATAAAAACTAAACAAAATTAATTTACAATTCAAACCAAACCAAATCAACTGTCCAGTCGGTTTGATTCGATTTTTCAGTTTTTGGTTATTTTTACTCACCCTAATTGAGAGGTTGTATTTGTATATATGGCTAAAAAAAGGGAAAAAAAAGGAAAAATTATAAAAATAACTAAGTTAAAACAAAATATTTTAAAAATACGGTATTTTTTTCTTTTAAACTTACGACACGTGTTTTCTAAAATATGGACTTTTTCTTTCTCTCTTTTCTGTTTTACGTTATTTCTTTTTCATCGCATTCTGGCTTTCTCTTATTCCTTTCTTCTTCATCTCTTCCTCTTTTTCACCTATCTTTCTCTTTTTTTCCTTATCTCACAGCCGCTATGTTTATGCATCTTTCTCCCACCTAGTAACAATGGATTTTAAGAAGAAAATAAAAACTACAATAACATATTCTTTTCCTTTTTTGATTTTGTTTTTTTATTTATATTTGTGGTGTTATGGGTAGTAATAAATTTTTGCCAATTGATGGCTTATTTGTTGATTTGATAAGTGGGTGTCAATTTTTTTTATTATTGGCATTTGAGTAATTTTTAGATTGTATTTTTTTCTGATTTTATTTTTGAATTTATATTTTTGATATTATGGAAGTTGATAGATTTTTACCAATTGATAAGTTTTTGTTGATTTGGTCAGTATGTATACTTTTTTGGTGAGAGATTATTTTTGAAGTTATTTTTAAAATTGTCTATGAAGTTATTTTTAAATTTATTTTTGAAGTTATTTTTAAAGTTGTTACAGTTGTCGAAGTTATTTTTGAAATTATTTTTCTATGTTATTTTTGAGGTTGTTATTAAGGTTATTTTCATTTTTTTTTAGGTTATTTTTTGAAGTTGTTTTTTATGTTGTTTTTGGAGTTGTTTTTTATGTTATTTTTGAGGTTGTCTCTTTAACACTGTATTTTTTAAAAAAAATTATTAAAATAATATTTTTTAAATGAAAAAGTTAACCGTATATTTTTTTTTTATTTTCTTTGGTTATTTTTGAAAAAATCCAAAAAAAAAAAAAAAAATGTTGCACAGATTGAGTTGGAGCAAGGCCCATGATTTTATTAGGTTCTAATTTCTCACTATTACCTCCGCTAGCAAATTTGATAACTAACTAGTATATATATACTAATTGATTACTGTTAGTATAAATATTAGGAATTTTTGTTGCCGGCTCCTTATAACACCTAAGAAAGTAATTATAAACTAAAAGTAGTTGCCAAATTTTTACTAATCAAATATTAAACACTAAAATTTAAGTGTTATACATATAATATAATGATCTCAAATTCGACTCCAATTCACAATTATGTTTTGAAATTCCAAGTTCCAACTTCATCTTGAACAGGGAATCCAACAAATAAGCCACCACTAAAAAAAAAAAATACACAATATAGGTGATGTCAACTTCAATTATTAGAGCATTGATTAACTTCATCATCGCAATAGATGTCTCACCGAGAGACATTTTATAGGGGAGAAAATTTTTTTGGGGATTTACCTTTAAAAAATTTTTCTCCCCTAACAACATGGAGGACAAAATAGTAATTTACCTGTGAGATGTGTCTCTACGATTAATAGTAAATATACATTATAACTTTACATAATTATGCAATGTATACTAATATACGTTAAAAGTATGAATTGCATACTCATGCAATTCATACTAATTGTGAATGTGAATTTATATTATTATATTCATTAATAAATAATAACACTATTAGTGTATTTCTATTAACAATACTATTATTAAAATTATATAATTCTATTATAAATATATAAATTTTTATTATATTTACTAATTTATTTTTTATTTTAATATTAAATTAGTTGTGAATAATATTTTATTTTAAGTAATTTAAATATTTGTAATAATAGTAATAATAATGAAATTAATAATTTTAATTTTGTTAATAATATATATATATTTATTTATTTATTTATTCATATAATATTCGGTACTATATTCGGTTTTCGGTTCGGTACCAGTTTCGGTTCGGTTCCGGTACGGTTTTTTGTCTATCTGTTTAGATTTTCAGTTCGATTCGATTTTTTCTCTGTCCTGTGCTCAGCCCTAATACTGTAGATATCAACCTCTTAAGTTCTAGATCATCAATTGGTACATTATTTGTGTTTTTGTTTAAGTTGGGATAAAGCTTTTGGTAGTTAATTTCGTGCTCTGTTTTGACTGAACTTTTGACCTCTGTAATTTGGCTATATCTCGAGCTATACAGCTCTGAATTGATCAAAGTTAGACTCCCTGAAAACTTCAGAGAGTCCTCTACATTTTCTATGATTTGAGTTTTAGCTGAATTTTTTGTTAGAAGGTCTAATAGAGTCGAATATTTTAGTGCTCATTGAATGCTCTGTTTTGGGCTGATTGGATTCTAAAATCCATAAGTTATTCCACACTTATCTAAATTGAGTGATTCTAATTGGAATTGGAAGAGGACTTAAAACCCTAGCTTGGTAGCAATTTGGGGATTTTTGGATTAGTGTGTATGCCTTTAAGTTATTTTGGAATTGGAGCATTAAATTATACTTTGTGTGTTGGAATGAATTATAATGGTTGTTAGTTTGGAATTGGTATGTATGATGTGTAGGGGTTGGAAGAGGAAGTGGAGACCCTACTCAATAGGGGAAAACTTTACTTGTGAATGAGTTGAAGCCTTAAGGTAAGTAATTATTAATACAATGCTTACTTATATTACTTTTCTTGTAACTATAATTATTTAATTATGTTTGCTTGTGAAAGCAATTCATTATGGCTAGAATGAGTTATATAAATATACAAATGTTTATGGTGAATTATGTATGATGGCATATAAGTGGTGCAAGCCATATGATGTGATATAAATTGTAATTTGACCATGTTGTTGGAAATGAAATAATGATTGAATTGTGATGGTGAAATGAAATAAGCATATTGATTGTGAGGTATAAATTGACATATGCATATTATGAGGAAAAATATGTGTGTGTGGAGATGAGCTCCACGGCCTAAGACTGAGCTGAGCAGAGAGTCTCAGGTGTGGCCATTTATTGATGATTATATATGTGCGCACGTGTAAGATCTGAGACTGAGTTGGGCAGAGAGTCTCAAGAATAGCCACAGATATATAATCAAAGATAAAAATATGAAAAAGAAAATAAAAGAAAGCATGATCTTTGAGTGAAACGTGTGTGACGCGTGTTGAGATCTCTGGCCGGAAAACTAACAAGTATAACATACATCCATTGCATTGTGATTGTATATATATTATTGAATGTGGATTGTGAAAGTAATAATGATTTAAAATGATGTAATATGGTGTAATAGAGACACCAAGTTTGAGTTTTCAGAGTAGTGAGTATTGTTGGTATGGTATTGTGTTTATTAATGCTTATAGATTGTATTTGAATGCTTTAGTAATTCTGAAAATAGGCTAAGACACGGGCGTATCCCAGACCTTGTGTTGAGACATGGGTTGAGACACGGGCGTGTCCCGAGCCGTGTTCAAGGACACGGTTTGTTTGGAGCTGGAACATGGCCGTGTGCCAAAGGGGAATTTTAAAACCAAGAGCTACACGGTCTAGTACACGGGCATGTACATGGCCGTGTATTAATTTATAAAATTGGGTGTTTTGGACCGAGAGCTACACGGGATAATACACGGGCATATCTAAGGCCGTGTATGGATTGTGTAGATGATGCTTTTTGAACTTGGGAGATACACGGGCATGTCCCGAGAGGTACACGGACGTGTTCAAATTCGATGTGAATTAATGATTTTAGATCGAGAGCTACACGGTCTCGTACACGGACATGTACATGGCCGTGTATCAATTTAATAACTTGTATACTTTAGACCGACACACACACGGGCAAGAACACGTGCATGTTTATAGCCGTGTGTGAGAGTGTGTTTGGAACCGAGGTGAACACGAATTGGAACACGGCCGTGTTCCAAACCGTATAGCCCAATTTTAGTGTTTTAATTTAAATTTGATTAATTAGTTCTTAAGAAGTTTTATTTATTGTATGTATTATCAATTATTTATTGAGACGCAAGCTCATTCCTTTGCAAATTGTGGTTTTCAGGATAGATAATCTAGCTTGAGGTGCATTCTCGTTAGAAGCTTGAAGCTTGGTTAATTGTGAGCTCAGGTGGGATAACAGTGTGCTTGATGATCGACATCTCCATCCGCATGAGCATTTGGAAATTTTGTAATATGTTTGTGTTGTTTTTAAATATGTATGTAAATCTTATGTATATTGTATAAACTAGTATTTTTATATATAAAGTATCTTTACATTTTAAAAATTTTCTTATTCATGATATTTATTTCAATTGTACTCATTTTTGGAGACATGTATGTGTGGTACCTAGAGGGTGCTACATGAAAAGCAAACATTGATTGATTCTTTCACAATGGAGGCATAGTTTATTTCAAGTTTTGAGGCTACTTCTTATGGTGTACGATTGAAGAGTTTCGTGATAGGCCTTAAAATTGTAGATTCTATATCTAGGCCATTAAGAATATATTATGACAATTCAGTTGCCGTCTTTATGGCTAAGAACAATAAGAATGACAATCGAAGTAAACATATCGACACTTAATACTTAGCCATAAGGGAGCACATTGAGAAAGAAAGTGGTCATTGAGTATATAAGCATTGAATTGATGATAGTTGATATTTTAACAAAAGGAATGTCACCAAAATTATTTAAGAATCTTATAACTCAAATGGGATTTGGTTCTATAATGTAATTTGTTGTATGTACACTTTATAGTTTTAATGATACTCTTAATCAATTGTGATATTTTCTCATAATTGACTTGCGCATTAAAGTTATTAAAGAAAAAGTCACATTTAAGAGGACCAAGAATAAACATTGGGTTTATTCATAAAGATAAGTTACCATATAAGGTAGAAAGTCTGAGAAATAATGTATTGTAATACATGTAAGGCATTACTCACATTTAGAGAAACTATCACCATGATTCATATATTTATTTCCTAAAAATTTAGGTCTAATAAAGTTTAAATATGGAGACCAAGTGGGAGAATGTAATCGTTCACATTTTAACAGTTTCAAATTTTAAAACCAATTCACTATCGTAATGGTTTTATATTAATGAATTTGAAACCTATTAATTATTGTAACGGTTTCGTATTTATAGTCTCCTATTTAATTTTTATTAAATCACATTATAAATTCATTCATTTGAATTGAATGCATATAATTAATGATGTAACGGTTTTCATATTCATTATTCATTAAAGTAATTTAAAACCTTCTTAATAATTACTTTTCTTAGAGGTTATATAAGGGTCCTTGATAGGAGGATTTCTTATGCATGGTAAGTCTTATTGTTCATATGTTGAACATCAATTTAATTATTTAGTTCTTAATATATTTCACTTTTATTTCGTTATATATACCATTACTTAGAGTGTTTGAGTATTAGAAAACTCAAGTCACAACTCTAGTAAACCATTTATGTAATCAATGGCTGAAGGTTAATTTTTTTTTAAAAAAATTCTACATATGCTTTGATTGTGTGTGATATGGTTTTGTGCATACTTAATTTTGATTGTGTTCAAAACACTATTTCTAGCAATACATGCAAAGTTTTTATTATTAAATTTAATGTTACTTTTCAAAATAAATATAATTGAAAATATTTATTAATATAAATCAAAATAACAAAAAATTAATAAAATTACTATTATTTTAAATAATTAATAAATAACATTCAATATAAATAATAAATTAAAATTATTAAAATTCTAAAATACTTAGAATTTATATGTTTAAAATAAAATTTGTTAAATAAATATAATATCTAAAAAATGGGGCTCCAAATTTAGGGAAGGCCCCAATTTTGGACTCTCCCTTAATTTGGGGGTTTAATTTTGGGCCCCCTCTTAATTTGGGGGCTTGGCCTATGCTTCAGCCCGTACGAGGAACATGATTTGATCTCAAATTTTCTGATAATGTTGGCATTGGTATAAGAAGGCAATGCTCTATTCACAGTGGCGAAATCAGAACGAGTTCTATGTAATGTAGAATAGCAGTAGAGGAATAATTATAGCAGCAATTGTGTCTTTTATTTTCAAAAAGTGACAGCAAGGAGTCTATTAATGCCAGTTTTCATGCAGTTCAAAATGTCATATTACTCTCCATTCAGATAGGGCAGCTAATAAGTTATTTTAAAAGTTGAGAAAATATATTTTCTAAAATCAAAAGAATGGGAAAGATTAGATAAAATGTCAGTCTTCAACTAATTGCAATTTTATAGGACAAAATCATTCATCCAGCGCCTTATAGATTCAGCTTACTAAATTTTCCATTTTTATTTTCTGGTTCTGAATTAACTACCAGATTTTTTAAAATAAAATATTTATTGGTTTTCAGGAACTTGTATACTTCAACCGTAGGACGCTTATAAACAGAATAATATAGAAATCAAAAATATGAAAAAGTCAAACTTCACCTCATACTCAACATATGAAATTAACAATGCTTTCAGAACTTATAATTAATTATCATTTATAGCATATAAAATCATATGAAACTTCAAACATTAAGTCTGCAATTCAATCATAAACAAGATCCCTTCATCACATTTTAATTCTAATATAAAGTTGTTACTAGTTACTACATAGTTCCATTCTAGCAAAATAAGACATAATGGCCCAGCTGGCCTACATTCTTCTTCATTCTTCAAATGCCTTCACAATGCACCAAAGCATAAACAACCCCTATGATCCTGCAATGAAACAGAAACTATATCATCAGTCAGTATCAGTTGGGAACCTTGACATTGTTCAACACAAATGCAAGTTTATGCAGAGCTAATGGCAAATATTCCAATAGACAAGGAGATAAGGTTACAACAATTTAACACAATTTATTTGATCCCCACTGCATTGGCCCAGTTCCAATAATAAATAGTTAAACAAAAGTCACCTTGATAGCAAGGTGGTTCTTCAATCGTAATAAAGCATAAATAAAAGTAATGAAATGATAATATATGCGAAAACACAATAACTCATCGTGGTTTTTTCATTCTGCAGACATAAACCATGCATATCTGATGCGGCCAACATCAGTTGATAAATTTGAAACTATGCACATCAAAAGGGACCCAATATTCCAACTATTTGCTTCCTTGTACTACCAAATATTTGCAGTCCCTTCAAAAGCAATGATATACAGCTCGCTATTGGAAGAGAAACTCTGTAACCAATGAAGTGTTAGAAAGACTTGAATAGGCATGTCAAGGTCATCAATGACGAGAACTAAATAGTTGTTAAATCAACCAATACTCAGACACAATCAAGGTTAAAATGGTATTAAAAACGAAATGTGCTTTATTCATTAACAAGCATGGAAACATTGTTATCCAAAAAGTAATTTCAGACGAAACCTGAAATGTTACCTTAAAAGCGCATCAACTGCATGTTTTGGGCACTTGAACCACTTGCATCCCTCGTGTCTCCATCATTGTCTTTGTCAAATGTCAAGTAACACTAGGCTCTCCACATAGCTATAGAAATAATATAGACTATATTGAGAAAGATCCATGAGTGTTTTAACCCATTGGCTGTTTAGCTTCTGCGAACCTGAGCTTCCATGGTAAAATGTAATTAGTAATTCTCCATTACTCCTAAACCTTATCACCGTCGAACACCCTATCGATCGTGTGCCCACAGTAGCTAACTTCACCCACGATTCTGCTACACCGTATTCTTTCAAGTTTCAATACCCATATATCAGAGCGGTAACCATGTTCATAAACAACTGCAATTTCTAATTCCCCCAATTGATAAACAGATAAATTTGATGAGGCAACTTTTGCTATGCATTCTGGCAATGAAATCCCATGAAAAATCTCATCATAATTATATTCCTAAGTTGATTATTGTTTTTATGGGTAGCTATCCAATACAATGAAGCAAGCATTCCCAACAGCTTTAGTGGTAAAATCCCAATCACAGTGCTTAGGAGTAATCTGAGTGATACATTTCCCTCAGCCCTTAAGTTGGGCCGACGAGAAAAATAATTTCGCTCCACAATTCTTAACACTTTGTAATCATGGGATCTTGAAGCATAGCCGAAGGCAAAAAAAATTTTGCGAATAAAAGCAACACGAATACTGAAATCGGGAAGTGACACTGATTTTCTAACAGAAGGGTTGCAAAGGATGACCTTGGGAAGGTATGAGAAACAAATTACCCCATTGCATGAACCCTGGAACTCATAGTTATTAAAGGAGCGCAGGGTCCCTTGGAAATGCATGTACTTCACAAAAATCTTCATTGTCAAAATGCAAGGAATATTCGCAAAAAGCCTTTTTGTTAACAAACTTACACAGAAAATAGTGATTAGTGTTGGGATTTGAGGAGGAAAGGGTTGTTTTGTGAAGGTGGGCAGTGATGAAATTGGGGTTTCTGATAAGAGAGTACCATAACTTGCAGACGCAGCTGCATTGCAAAATGGATTTCACAGGCAACGTGCACAAGATTTCTGCTATCACTTCTTCCGGCAAATATTCTGATTTCTTTGGTCGCTTCCTCATTGGTTTTATTTCTGTTGCTTCCAAACTTTTCATTTGTTCCTCTGTATCTCTAGCTGCAGCTGTAGCTGTAGTAGAGCTTTCAGTTCCCTCTGTTTTTATTTTGTTCTACGTATATCTGAATGTATACTAATTATTTCCTGGATCTTTAAATAGCATCTCTCTAGTTTAAAATGCTGGGTGCGCCCCTGGACATACGTAAGAGGTTAACAAGAGTCGAACAAATAGAAAATTAAATTGACAATTTTAAATTGGTTTAGTTAGTATTTTTTCAAAATTGGGTTTTTATATTTTTTCACCATAAACTTAAAATATGATATAGCTATCAAGGTTTGAACAATCAAGTGTCCTTTTAATGCCACTGAGATGGTAATTTAATGGAATACATATTTATGTTTTACCTCAAAATTTTAATTAGTAGTTTTCATTTAATATGAATAAATAAATTTTAGAACTGAATTTTTTTATAATAATTTGGTATTATCTCAGAAAGTTCAAAATATAATGAACCGACGGTATATTAATGTTTAGTAGCTGATAATTTGATTAAAAAAAATTAAATATCAAGTTATAATTGGAAATTTCAAATGATGGATGGCCATAGTTTTTTTTTTTATTTGCTGTAAAAAAAAAAATCCTTGCAATTAACAGCTGTAGAAATGTTTGTTTGCTCCAGATTGCAAACCTTGGGGCTTGGGCGTAGCAAGTTCAGCAGCTTTAGTGTGGCATTAATCGTATATAAATTCGCCACAATTTTAAAAATTGGATAGATTTACAAATTTGACTTAAGTTTGTGGTAGAAAAAGATAAAACCCTTTCAAAATTCGCATATATATATATATATATATACCTTTAAGGCGGAACGTTCTCCTACCGATTTATTTTTATGTCTCACAGTTTCAGCAGATTAAGGTGCTCAGAATCGAGGTGTTCAGGTATTAGTAGCGCAGAATCGAGGTGTTCAAGAAGAACAAGTTGTTCCAGCTCGATATCATCAATTCTCAATATTATGCTTTGAAGAGGACTCGAACCTATATATAGGCATACATACAGGGCTATTTACCAAAATAGGATCCCAAATTTCCTAAATTCCAAACTTGTGGTTGATTTTAAAAAAATTCCAACTTTTGTCGTTTGGTTTAAAAAAAATTCCCAATTTATGGTTCGGTTTGATTGGTCAGACCTTTTTTGGGGCCATTTCGCCTGTGGGAGTGGCGAAATGGCCCCTTGGATCATTTAGGGCCATTTCGCCAGTTCCACAGGCGAAATGGCCAAGGCATTTCGCCTGTGGGACTGGCGAAATGCCTTGACCGAACCGAACCGATTGGTTATCAATTCGGTTCGATTTAATTTCAGTTTTTAAAAATATATAACCGACTGGTTTGGTTTGATTTCGTTTTTTAAATTTCGGAAAAAAATACTACGACAATGAAAAAATTACATGAATTGTTTTGACCCAAGCTGTGTTGGAAACGGATGTCGAAACAGTAATTTGATAAATAGTAAAATAATAACTTTTTGTACAATTTTGCATGTTACTATTCATGTATTGCAAAAAAATTATGATGTTTTATACAATCAGACAAATATGGAACCAAACCAGTTGGTTATATATTTTTAAAAACCAAAATTAAACTGAATCTAATCGGTAACCGACTGAACCGATCGATTCGGTTCGGTCAAGGTATTTCGCCAGTCCCACAGGCGAAATGCCTTGGCCATTTCGCCTGTGGGGGCCATTTCGCCACTCCCACAGGCGAAATGGCCCCAAAAAAAGTCTGACTAGTCAAACCGAACCATAAATTGGGAATTTTTTTTAAACCAAACCACAAAAAATGGAATTTTTTTAGAATCAACCATAAAAAAAGAATTTTGAAAATTTTGAACCACAATTTGGTAAATAGCCCCACATTTCTCCTAGGTTCAAACACAAAGAATCTTGTTGCATAGTGGTTTAATAATAAAATCAATTTACTTTTAAAACTTTAATTATGTGTTGTAATAGAAATCTATTTTGTTTGTTTGTGTATTTTGAAGAATGGGATATGTGAGAAAAAAAACAAAATATATAGAATCAATAATTTTAAAATGTAAATTAACAAAACAATATATATATATATATATATATATATATATATATATATATATATATATATATATATATATATTTATTTATTTATTTATTATGGGTGAAGATTTTTGCACTACTTTTCTCAATAATTGCACTTATTGACTTTATTAACAGTTTAAATAATTTAATTATGTCTACCTTTCACAATAATTAATATTAATTTAAGAAAGATAATTTAATTATCCATACATAAAAAAATTAATAATTTCAATACAAATGATTTACTTTGATTTAATAGTAAGGATAATTTATAACTTTTATTAATTTAATATATTATTTTATTTTTGGTTCAACTTATATTGCTAAAATTATATATATATATATATATATCCACTTACACATGTGTAAAATGATTATATTTTACATAAAATATCAACCATTAATTACAATACATCTAATGGTTAAGATATATCTAATTAATTTTATTCAAATATTACCTTATTAAAATTCAACTAATATATTCC
>CATIWO010109274.1:0-16695 GCA_949673435.1 Macaranga tanarius | reverse complement strand
TTATTCTCTTTATTTTTCCCATCATCTCATTCTTTTTTTTTTAATTTGTTCCTCATCCCATTCTTTTTTCCTTTCCTTATTTTTTATTTTTATTTTTTTCTCTTCTCATTATTTTTTTGTTTCCTCTTTTTTTTCTCCTTTTTTCCTTTTTCCTCTTTTTTTTATTTTTTTCTCCCTATTTTTTATTTCTCTCTTTTTTTTATTATTCTTCATAAAATTGAATAAAAGTGTAAGAAATTATTTCATATATGAAAAATAAACTAACAATGTACAAAAAATAAATTTACAGAAAATAAACTAAAAGTAAACAAAAAATATATGAAAAATAGGACAAACTCAAAATATATAAAAAATAGGACAAAAGTAAACATTTTAAGTTATTAACATTTTTCTTAATTTTAGTTCTGCAATTGTAATATTCTGCCCTAGAGATTAACTGGCTTATTGATAGATTTATAGACTAAATAACATTAGAAATAAGTTTTGAGGGTTAATTGTGCCTAAAGAATATTATAGGGGTTAAAATGGATGTTTGTCAAAAAAAAAAAAAAGAATTACATACCATCATTTTCTTCTTCTTTTCCGCTGTCAACTTCTCCCTGCATATTCATTTTCTTCGTTTTACCATTTTCTTTCCTTTTTCTTTTCTTTAAACCTTCATATAACAACTTCAAGCATCAATTCAAGTTTCTTGTAACAAATTCAAGCATTTGAGGTAAATGAATTTAATTTTGTTTATTTTCAAACTATTGAATTTTTTATAGCATTGCATAATATGGTTATTTTGATTTTTTTATGGAGTTAAAAGCTTTGTTTATGCTAGAATAGACACTTGTGATGTTTAGAATGGTGTTTGGGATTGATTTGGGTTGGATTTTTGCGTTTTTGGTCGAAAAAGAGCCAATTTTTATGTTTTGGATCGCTTAGATGGCGCCTCAACACTGAGGAGGTGCCTCAGTGCAATAAGGCAGTGCCTCAGTGCACTGAGGAGGCACCTCAGTGGACTTTTTGAGTGCCGAAACCCTAAACGAAGCTATTTCGGACCATTTTTCGGGTCCTATACCCTATCTTTTAGTCGTAGATCAATTAAATTGAGTAGAATTTAGATATTTAGCTTGTGTTCTTATGCTTTTACTTTTGGATGTTAGGAGCAAATTCGGTTCCAGTGGTGGAGCATAGGTCAGAGCCGAGTAGGTAGTTCTTACTTCAGCAAGCCATGTGAGTGGTTATATATATATAAAATTAGTTTTGAAGCTAAGTACATATATATTTATATATGTAAAGATATTAAAATGTTTCATATAATTTAATAAATGATGTTTCTTTACAAATAGTCTTTTAAATGACTATCAGCTTGTAAATATATTTTTACAAGATACTTAGCCTTTATATTTGAAATTGAAAACATGTAGCAATATATTTGTTACTAACATAGTTAAAGAATTTTGAAGCAATAATGTATTTATTGTTATTATTTTATGAAATGATTATTCTCAACAGTATTTTGATACTAGCATCAGCTAGATATTCAGCTATTATGTTTTATTAACAGTTTGATAAATGTGAATAATTGATTTATAAGCAAACCTATACACTCGTGATATGTATCCTTTAGATTACACTATAATGACTGGTGTCTTGTATTAGCAATATTACTTAATAACTATCTTAGGGACAGTGCTTAGTTGTACATATAGCCTTAGGGACGTACAATTGGGTGGTTAGCCCTTGGGGGGCAGCTCTGCACATGTGTATGACCATCATTACATATATATACACTTGGGCTGCCAGCATCATCATTACGCCTAATGTGTTAGCAATATAGCATAATCTTTTAGTTACACATTTAATGAGTGTATGGATTAAAATGATTATGAATGTTTATTCAGTTTTATAACAACTGTATAGCATTATATTATTTCATACAATAACAAATCAGCTTATGCATATATTATATTATGTTATTTCAACAGTTTAATAACTATTCTCAATGTAGTTATGAATACATCTTTATATTTAGTTTAGTAATAACTAGTGTTCCCATTTTACTTTATTATACTTCATCTTTAAACCACTTATTGAGTATTATTATACTAACTACTCTTATTTTAAAATATTTTCAAATTCAGTGAAGTATCAGCAGTAGCTTTTTGGACTTTTTTTGGTGTCCATCCAGGTGTCTAAAAGAGGTTAAGCTAATATATTCAAACTCTGGACTTTTGTAGTATCTTTAAGATAAATTTATCATATAAGTGTTAGAATTGTTATTTGTGGTTTAAGGATGTTTTAAGAAGATTATTATTATGTATAATAATAGCATTATCTTAAGTTCATCTTGATGTTTAAGAAATTTGTAATACATACATATTTTATGTTCTACTACTAGCATTAGCACCAGCTCAGTATTTTCAGCATTTTAGCATATCGTGTTTGCTCAACAGATAGTAAAGTGGGTGTGATAATTTTTAGTATCAGAGCCTAGGTTTTACAGTTTGCCTAGGTCTAATAATTTATATAGTGTTCTATCTCTAGAATAAAATTATGAAGTACAAGACATTATTCTATTGTGTTTTTATAAAACAATACCTTAAAGACTTAAAGGTGGTAGAGGCCGTGGAAATCTTGGCTGCATTTCTAGACTCGTTGATATTGGCCAACCTCATAGGAATCCTCCTGATCATCCTGAAAGAGTGGATGATATATCTGCTAGTGGAGGGGAACACGTTGATTCCACCTCTAGTGGTGTATCAGGAGTGTATCTAGCAGCTCGACCTGCATAACCTGTTCCTGTACCTCCAGCTCATCCACCACCAGTTCCACTTGATCCGCAACTAGCATAACCAGTACCTCCTTTTCATGCTGATGTTGGCATAAGAGCTTTTATTACTCAAGCTTTTATGGTGGCTATGACTGCACGAGAGTAGTATCGTGATCCCTAGATGATTGTAGATCGTACATGCAGATTAGGTGCATATGATTTTAAGGGGTCTATCGATGGTGGACTAGTTAATGAATGGTCAAAGAAGCTAGAGAAAGCTTATCTAATCCTAGGATTGACAGAGATTGAGAAGGTCCAGAATGTATATGGATTTCTAAAAGGATCAGCAGATGATTTCCTATCCAGAGTTCATCATTTATATGGTGAGGGGTTGACATGAAATATGTTTCTCATGAAATTCCATAAAGAATATTTGAGGGGTAGCTATAAGAAAGCAAATAGAAGGAATTCTTTACTTTGACTCAAAGTAGTTTTTCAGTCAAGGAATATGCAGATCAATTTGAGGATTTATATCGCTTTGTTTCTGAGATTATGCCTTCGGAGGAAATTAAGTGCAATAGGTTTAGGAGTGGACTGAAAGCTTACGTCAAAATTGGAATAGTATGGTACGAAGGGAATAACTTTCGGGAACTAGTCCAAAAGACACTTGCTTCTGAAAAGGTAAGGAAATAAGAAATAGAGTAAGAGCAGAAGAATAAAATATTTATTCCTAGTTCCTCTCAGAGTTTTAGAGATAGACCAGCCATTAGAGAAGTTAGAACGTTACCACCTAGACTAGGTTATAGTGGTAGTGGTTGAGGTTCATATATGAGTTATAGGCAACAAGCAAATCAACCTCAGATGAGTCAAAGTTCTGTAAGGCAGCCAGCTAGTAGCTTGGCCGGTGGCCAAAGGAAAGCTTGAGGAGGTATGCCATAAAATAACCCGAGAAGACTTATATACCCTTAATGCCCGACTTGTGGCAAGTTTTAAGAAGAGGAATGTAAAAAAGGCCATTATGATGTTATGAGTGTGGGGAAATTGGCCACATAAAAAGAGATTTTCCTTTACTAGTGTAATTTAATGGTTCAGGGTGAGGGACTATTGTTCCTAAGAATCAGAGTAGTAGTAGGAATTTTCCACCAAATAGATAGGTTACCACTGATTCTAGCCCTAGTGTTGGTAGAGGTAGTTTTATTGCTTCAACATCTTAGCAAGGACAGAGTGCCTAACCAAATCGACCTTTGACTTAAGCCAGAGTTTTTGCAATGACATAAGATAAAGCATTGGTGTCTCTATAAGTTGTTACGAGTATGTTAACTATCCTTAACCGAGATGCTTATGTGTTATTTGACCCAGGAGCTACACATTCTTTTATGTCTCACTCTTTTGCTTTGCATGTTGATTTTAAGCTTAGTTCCTTAGATGCTATGATGATTGTTAGTAATCCTTTGGGAAACTCTAAGGCTTATGAGAAAGTATATAAGGATTGTGTAGTTAAGATAGGAGAGCATGAACTCTTAGTAAAATTTAGCTCCTCTACAAAATTAAGGTTTAGAGGCAATCTTAGGCATGGCTTAGCTATCTTGCCACTATGCTATAGTGGATTATTTTAAGAAAATGGTAGAGTTTGATCATCCTGGGGAAACTAAATTTTCTTTTCAAGGAATACAACATGCAATTCCCTCATATTTGATATCCACCATAACTGCGAGGAAAATGTTAAGAAAGGGTTGTCAAACATATTATGCTTATGTGGTTGACACTAAGTCTAAAGAGCCAAAATTAGAAGATATCCCAATAGTATATAAATTCAAGGATGTTTTTCCAAAAGATCTCCCAAGTTTACCCTCAGATAGAGAGGTTGAATTCTCTATCAATGTGATTCCAGGTACATCTTTTATTTCTCAAGCACCTTATAGAATAGCTCCTACAGAGTTAAAGGAATTAAAGATTCAATTGTAGGAGTTATTAAATAAAGGTTTTGTTAGGCCTAGTGTATCACCTTGGAGAGCATCAGTGTTGTTTATTAAGAAAAAAGATGGTTCCATGAGGCTATGTATAGATTATCGATAGTTGGACAAGGTTACGGTGCAAAATAAGTATCCATTACCTCGTATTGATGATCTTTTTGATCAATTACAAAGAGCTAAGGTTTTCTCAAAGATCGACTTGAGGTCTGGATATCACCAACTAAAAATCAAAGAGATATAATGTACCTAACACAACATTTAGGACACGTTATGGATATTATGAGTTCCTTGTTATATCGTTTGGGTTAACTAATGCACCAGATGCCTTTATAGACCTCATGAATAGAGTGTTTTAAAAATATATGGATAGATTTATGATTATATTCATAGACGATATATTGATATATTCTCGAAGTAAGGAGAAACATAAAGAACATTTGAAGAAACTTTTGCAAACTTTGAGAAGTAAGCAACTATTTGCTAAATTGAGTAAATATGAGTTTTGGCTAGATCAAATTGATTTTTTAGGGCATGTTATATCAGTAAAAGGTATTTATATAGACCCTAAGAAAGTTGAGGCAGTAGTTAAATGGGAACAACCAACTAATACCACAACTGGTTATTATCACCGATTTGTTCAAGATTTCTCTATCATAGCAACTCCATTAACAAAATTGTTAAGGAAAAATATGAAGTTTGTATTGACAGAAGAATGTCAAAGAAGATTAGAAAAACTTAAAGTATGTTTAACTTCTGCACCAGTATTAACTCTTCCTACTAGTGATGGTGAATTTATGATATATAGTAATGCTTCTAAGAAAGGATTAGGTTGTGTTCTCATGCAATATGGAAAGGTTATAGCATATGCCTCTAGACAACTGAGGCCACATGAGTTAAACTATCGTATCCATGACTTAGAATTAATAGTTGTAGTATTTACTCTTAAGACTTAGAGGCATTATCTGTATGGAGAGACGTGTCAAATTTTTACAGATTATGGATCTCTCAAATACCTTTTTAGACAAAAGGAGTTGAATTTGAGGCAAAGATGATGGATTGAGTTATTAAAGGACTATGACTATACAATCGAATATCATCCAGGCAAGGCAAATGTTTTGGCAGATGCTCTTAGTCAAAAATCCTATAGTAACTTAACTCATATGAAGTCAGGACAATTTTCTTTATTTATGGAACTTTAATCTACGAATGTGGATATGAAATTGAACGATCAAGGAACATTATTGGCAACTGTAATGCCCACATCCACCATCATACACGTAGCAATAATCATACCACATTATGTGGCATTAGAAAGTCTTTCATACAAAGTACTCATTGGAGTATAAAATTACTCATCATTGTATACAATGTTTAAACATTTCTCAACTAATAACATATGACAACATTTACACAATATAATTTAAATGTGCCGACATGATATACAGGATAAAGGTCAGATGTGCCAACTCATTTCAGCCCACCTAAGACTCTAATGCAAGCTTCAAGATAAGTCTAAATGAGTTCCTTGAAAATTTCAACAGCAAAGGGGCTGAGCTTACAGCTCAATGAGCAACTACTAAACATTTGTACACAAATAGTAAACTCATAATAATAGATTTATTAACTACAAAAATCCAATGCATAAGATACATTCTTAAGGTCATAAAATAGCCTTACAATCCTTTAGTAAGTCCACATATAATCACTATAAAGTTCCATACCCATTGGCACTATATCGAGTGCGTACAGGATTCCAAATGCAGAAGGGGCAAGTGAGCACTAAAATGTCAAGCTCAATTAAATAATCTTAAAGATAGATTTATCACAAACTCAAACATGAAATTTATAGATGACTCTTTAAAGTTTCTCTAGCATTAAATCGTACTCCATTTGGAGCTCTACATCTCGAGTTATGGTAAAAATACGAAGATAAAAATATACTGAAGGAAGGCTGACTCGTCACGACTCGGAATGCCGCGCTAAGTCGGTACCCCGAGTCACTGTCATGACTCGGCATTGACGTGAGGAGACACGACCCTTCAGACCATATCGCACTCTTTCAGCCATAACTCCCTCTACAGAACTCAAATTCAAGTGATTCAAGAGGTTATGGAAAGCTATTTCAGAGGGCTACAATTTTATAAAGAATCTGGACTTAATTCATTTGTATGGATTGACAAAAATTCCCTTGAAGTGACTAGTGATGTCCAAGTACATGACTCTTCATCAAAGCATAACAATCCTTCCTACAACAATACATTCTAAGAATACTAATCCACACTAAAACATCCATTAGCACATAATATCAATCATTCATAATTAAAGAGAATCCATATCCATCATTTATATTCGAACATTCCATTACACACTCAAACTCATTCATAAGCACAATGTATTTATATTCATAATTTCATCAACTTTCATCACCCATTCATATACTATCTCATTCAATAATATATTTGATACTCATAACCAAATTCATAATATTTCAAGAGTTCACACATTCATGTGCATTATCTAACCGGATTCATACTCACAGTCAATTCATATCATAATTCTCATATTCCATTCATAACATAATCCTCACATTCAAATCACATTCAACATGTGTGTAAATATGATGCAATGATACATGTTTATGCAAGTTAGTATCCGGATAAACATTTCCTCACACTTAGCCTTATTGGCTATTTTCCTCACATTTTCAATATCAAATAAATGGCCATTTAGTAAGACTATCCACCTAGCTCAGTCTCACTTCTCACATAGGTAGCTATACGCCCGGCGCAGCTTACCCATCTTACAAATATCAGTAGGGACTATCCACCCGGCTCAGTCCCACTATCTCACATATCTTTTTTTTTAGGTAGCTATACGCCCAGCTCAGCTTGCCCATTATACAATATTTTAATATTAATCAAATGGCCATTAGTGAGACTATCCGCCCGGCTCAGTCTCACTTCTCACATGGGTAGCTATATGCCCGGCTCAGCTTGCCCATCACACAATATTTTAATATTAATCAAATGGCCATTAGTGAGACTATCCGTCCGGCTCAGTCTCACTTCTCACATGGGTAGCTATACGCTCGGCTCAGCTTGCCCATCTCACAATCACACATCCTCATATTCCTCACATTCCTCACACATCACACTTTCATGTGAATCACAACACAATATAATTCAATGCCATTGTATATTAATAAATCATCACAATAATGTTTCCATGCAATTGCATCTCCACAAGTCATCATTAATAATTCACCAACCTTTCATCCTTGCTCATGTTCATAACGTTCAACATACACAATTATGTATACCAATGATATTCCACAATATACACATATATCATTATTTGCTAATGTCATCATTTGGCAACCAATCCTCACATTATCAATGCACAATAAGATAGAAATTCATTTCTACATCATACTCAACACAATTACATCACAATAAGTCATCATCATTAACCTTTCATCTACAATTATCAATTCACAATTCATTTACTTATGGTAATTGAAAACACCATTATACACAATAGAATTTAGCCTGTATATGTACATATGTAAGTAATTAATTACCTCCAATTGCTCCTAACCTCAAAAAGAGTCTTTCTTCCACTTAAGAGTGCCTTCTTTTCCTTTATCAAGTCCTATATATAACCATATATTAATATATATATAGCAACTATGGCTCTAGCACTCAAACTCAACTAAGTGCAATTCCATGCTTTAAGTTCAATATATACAAATAATTCACACACATGTCCAAAAATCATAAAAATAATACTGAAGCTAGATCTATGAGTCTACTTCGATTAAAACTAGAATTACTCAAATTAGACATGCATAGAATTAATTATGGATTTTTTACTAAATTCGGGCAAAACAAAGTCAACAGCAGGAGCACAAAAATGTAAAGCTATTCCAGTCAATCTTAACAGCAATATTAGCTCTAGCTCAAAACATAAGAGTTGTTAAAGACACTCTGAAGTTTCCAGAGCGTCAAACTTTTCTCAAATCAAAGGTCTACAACTCAAGTTATACTCAAAACACTAAGATTGACAATTTAATAAATAATTATCACTTAATATAATAACTAAAGAATAACAATTAAATCTTTAGATATTTACTAACAAATATCAACAAACATCCCATTAACTCCTTAATGAAATGGAATATTACCAAATAACCTATAACTTCTTATTGTAACAATTAAGTCCTAACTTTCCTTGCAATTGGGTCCCTTTCTACAATACATATACATACCCGACTTAAATGCGATATAAATCTCTACTCCACATGTCATGAAAATATAATACATGAACAGTGCATCTAAAATATGGGTGTTACAATTCTCCCCTCTTTATAAAAATTTTATCCCCGAAATTTACTACTCACCACTTAACTAGATCAAGTATGGTTATACTTTTGGTTTCATTTGCTTCTCAACCCACTATATTGCTTTTTTAGGTGAATGGTGACTCCACTTCACCTTTACTATTGGAATCTCAATATTCCTCAACTGCTTATCATAAACATTCACATTCATAATGCCTAAATTAATCTCACATGGTAATAAATTAATAATCCACTTGTAGCATGCCCATACTATCCTCAACATTCATAACTCAACTCATAGATAATAACTTGTCCATTGCACATTACACTTCATCATAAGAACGTAATGAAAACAGCATAATTGATGAGGAATCTACAGAAAATTCGGCATAATCTCCCCTAAAATATAAATATCTCCCTACTATAGTAGGGCTAATCCTGTAATAAAAATAACTATACTTCTATAATCAATCACAATTGGCTTAGTTATCCACCACACTATAATTACATATTGTTCCACATAACTCGGAATAAATTTTTCTTTCCTCCAAAATCTTAAAATTCCTATTTAACTATCTCAAAGCCAAGCAACTTCTCACACTCAAATAAGGCTCAAAACAACTCAGAGACACTTTAAAGATATGCATAATATTATCCATTCATTCACAATTGTATATACAATAAATCTCATTCACAACCACAAGCTCAAGTATATCTATACCAACACATCATTTAATAATTATATAGTCACCTTTGTGATATATTTAGTATTCACAATTAACTCACATATAAAGGATTATATAAATATATATAACCAAATATGTTCATTTGCATTCTATCATCTCCAACTCCTACAATCACCAATTCCATAATAGAAAAATATAAATATAATCAACAAGTAATTGAATACATATCTCATGAATCTCATATCTCAATCATTTATTTAATATTTGTATTCATCTCGTTAATTCACATCAATGCAAGAATTCACACTTTCACATCTCAATTTCACTGTTTGATATCATTTGCCTTGCCGATGGACACTTAGCCAATCGGCATCTTAACATTCCGCATAGTTGATGGTCACAAAGCCAATCGACATATTATTACACATCATATCCACATTTACTCACCACCATTCAATATTTACATGAGGCACAACACAACATAACCCAACACAATCACACTATTGAAATTCACAATCACAATAAATAGAGCCTCACCAAGAATTCTCACATATTGAGCTCACATATTTATTACATATATCATCCCATCACATATAGAGCTCATATATCAAAATATATCATCACATTTCCTATATTAATATTCCACATCTCATCACTTAATAGGCTACATAAAATAATTTATCATAACAATAACTCAATTACTTAATCAAACTTCTTAAATTCATAGCACTCATCACAGTCACACAAAGATAAATGACAAGTAGAACTCACGCATTCCATCGTTATCAATATGAGTCTATTTAAATACTGTTAAGGATTGCAATTTTCACTAAGAATAAGGTTTTAGATCCCATTACATCTCCGTGGTCTTGAATTAATTCATTCTGGATAGAAATATACTCAATCTTTTTATTGAGATACTTTTCAATTACTTGTAAGTATTACATAACCATATACTACCATCTTTTCCTCTTACAGATTGAATTGATGCCCGTCATAATGAATTATTCAATTTGACAACCTGCCTTTGCAATTCTTTAAGTTCCATTGATGTATACAAAGTAACCATTATTGATTTAGCCTTTAGAATAGTTCTATTTCAACTCTACTTTTCGGTGTAGTAAAAATTTTGGTATTTCATCTCAAATACATTTAAAACTTCTCTGATTATGAGCACATCCATTATCCTCGAACTAATCTTCATCAATTCATCAATATTGTCTAAATAATTTTTATGCTTATTTCCAATCATATGAAAGCATTCAGAGTTGAAACCAACTAATATGCACAGTTTTCATCCACCCTTCATCAACACGTAATCACATACTATTATCTTATTTGTTAAAGTAAAATAATACACTCCCATAGTAGATGAATCACTCTATCAATTTACCCTTTTTCAACTCTTTAACTCTATTGATATTATTCTGTATAGTGCAATCAATTTAAAATACCATCCTTGAAGTAATATAGATTTAAAATCTGCTTCCAAGAATAATCTCATAATTCTCTTTAATCACAAATTAGAAAATTCTTCAATTACAAGTTCTCCCATTACCTTGAATCGGCTTTCATTGAGTCTCAATATAATCTAAATAATCTTCTTCCTAATTCAATAATTACTAAAGTCTATAAATCAATTATACCATTTGACTATTTAAAATACAATCCCATCATCAAATTCACGATCACAACATTCCAGTAAGCATTGAAACACATATACCTAGTCTTTAATAATGCAAGTGTGTCATGTATACTTAAAGCATACTCTTATAAATAATCATATGAACTCGGAATTTGGATCTATCATTATAAATACATCATTAACAAATAACATAAATGTACCCGTATTTCCATTTGTTGTGGCAAAAGCTTCTAACTGAGTAATAGCTTATACTTTTTCTCGATTCTGAGATTGATTATTGGTTTAGCTTATATCAAAGTATCAGCTCCCCTTTTCTTAATATCTCTTTCAACCTCTGTCCATATTAACACTGACTTGAATATTTTCTTTCCTGTACCGCTTTGTTCAATTAGTTGGAATCTTTTAACAATTTTCTTTAATGAATAATCTTTGAAAGAATTCCGAACTTACTATATTAGTTGTATATTTTAGGTCTGGAACTAATATTTTTCTAAATGGATTCTACCATAACTATTGCATACTGAAACTGATGTACTGCTCATAATTTATCAGTGTCTTTTCAACTTATAAGTATTCTAATTTCTCTATTATATGTTTTTCCTATTGATTGACTATTCTGCCTTACTTTACGCCTCCTAAAATTACTTGTTGGAAATTAAAACTTTTGGAAATTGAACTACCATTGATTTGAGTGGAAATAATAGGTCTGCTAGTAGTTTTCTTCTTTTAGCTTCTATAGCTTCTTCTTTATTTATAGTTTCTTCATCGCGCAATGAAATTTCCACTGAATTCCCATAAGTTGGTGATTTGATTGTCATTCTCTCTCTCAGATCCCTATATTCACCCCCTTTTTTTCAAGTCTTCTTTACTTATCTCATCAGTTGTTATCTTTTCAAACCATACTTTGATAATTTCTCAAACTGCACCTCATAATCAGGTACAATTGAATCATTTTGCCTTAATTCTAAGAATTCAATCTTATTTCTGTCTACATATGCTTCTGAAACATATTTCTCTATAAATATTTTCAAAAAGTCTATCTAAGTCATCATTATCAGTACATTCTCACTTCTCTATATTTTCTTCTACCAGCTTAGGATATCTAGCTCAAACAGTAATATTGCATAACTAACTTTCTTTGTATCAATACAAACAATTCGATCTAGAATTCTTTCCGTATTTTATAACCATTCCGCTACTATGATGGTATTACCAATACCTGTGAAAATCTTTACACCTTACTCTTTTATATTCTCACCCTTCTGGTTAACAGTGCTATCCACTTATTCTTAATTCATAGCTTCTACCCCTTTAATCAATTCACTAATATACAAAAATATGCATCTATAGAGGGGTTATAAATAGAAATTTATTTAGGCTCCCATAAAACATGTATAAATATTAGTCTATAAATTAACTCATATATCTCATTTGGGCCGATGGGTTGAGCTTGGTGTCCTTCCAACCTGACATATGCAATGTACATCACTATATGTAACTCATGATTTATGCATGATATGCCATGAAAGCACATGTTTTACGTCTCAAGGAATTCTAATCCCCGCTCTGATACCACTAAATGTAACGCCCACATCCACCACCATACACGTGGCAACAATCATACCATGTCATTTGGCATTAAAAAATCTTTCATACAAAGTAGTCATTTGAGTATACAATTACTCATCATTGTATACATTGTCTAAACATTTCTCAAATAATAACATATGACAACATTTACACAATATAATTTAAATGTGCCGACATGATATGCAGGATGAAGGTCGGATGCACCAACTCATTTCAGCCCACCTAAGACTCTAGTGCAAGCTTCAAGATAAGTTTAAATGAGTTCCTAGAAAATTTCAACAGCAAAGGGGGTGAGCTTGCAACTCAATGAGCAACTACTAAACATTTGTACACAAATAGTAAACTTACAATAATATATTTCTTAACTATAAAAATTCAATGTATAAGATATATTCTCAAGGTCATAAAAAAGCCTTACAATCCTTTAGTAATTCCACATATAATTACCATGAAGTTCTATAACCGTTGGCACTACATCGAGTGCGTACAGGAGTTCAAATGCAAAAGGAGCAAGTGAGCACTAAAATGTCAAGCTCAATTAGAGAATCATAAAGATAAATTTATTTAAAACTCAAAACATGAAAATTATAGATGACTCTTTAAAGTTTCTTTAACATCAAACCGCGCTCCGTTTGGAGCTCTATAGCTTGAGTTATGGTAAAAATACGAAGATAAAAATATGTTGAAGGAAGGCTGACTCGGCACGCCATACTGAGTTGGCACCCCGAGTCACTGTCACGACTCGGCAAACTCGTGCCGAGTCAGTACCGACGTGAGGAGACATGATCCTTCAGACTATATTGCACTCTTTTGGACATAACTCCCCCTACAAAACTCGGATTGAAGTGATTCAAAAGGCTTTGGAAAGCTATTTCAGAGAACTATAACTTTCATGCAGACATCTGGACTTAATTCATTTCTATGGATTCATAAAAATTCCCTTGAAATGACTAGTGATGTCAAAGCACATGACTCATCATCAAAGCATAACAATCCTTCCCACAACAATGCATTCTAAGCATGCTAATCCATACCAAAACATCCATTAGAACATAATATCAATCATTCACAATTAAAAAGCATCCATATCCATCATTTATATTCAAACATTCCATTACACACTCAAACTCATTCATAAGCACAATGTATTTATATTCATAATTTCATCAACTTCCATCACCCTTTCCTCACACAATTTCCTCACATTTTTAATATCAAATAAATGGCCATTTAGTAAGACTATCCGCCCGGCTCAGTCTCACTTCTCACATGGGTAGCTATATGCCTGGCTTAGCTTGCCTATCTCACAAATATCAGTAGGGACTATCTGTCAGGCTCAGTCCTACTATCTCATATATCTTTTTTTTAAGTAGCTATATGCCCGGCTCAGCTTGCCCATCACATAATATTTTAATATCAATCAAATGGCCATTAGTAAGACTATCCGCCCAGATCAGTCTAACTTCTCACATGGGTAGCTATATGCCCGGTTCAGCTTGCCCATCTCACAATCACACATCCTCACATTCCTCACGTATCACACTTTCGTGTGAATCACAAAACAATATAATTCAATGTCGTTACATATTAATAAATCATCACAACAATGTTTCCATGTAATTGCATCTCCACAAGTCATCATCAATAATTCCCTAACCTTTCATCTTTGCTCACATTCATAACATTCAACATACACAATTATATATACCAACGATATGCCACAATATACACACATATCATTATTTTCCAATGTCATCATTTGGCAACGAATCCTCACATTATCAATACATAACAAGATAGAAATTCATTTCTATACTATACTCAATATAATTACATCACAATAAGTCATCATCATTAACCTTTCATCTATGATTATCAATTCATAATTTATTTATTTATGGTAATTGAAAACACCATTGTACATAATAGTGTTTAGTCTATATATGTACATATGTAAGTAATTACTTACCTCTAATTGCTCCTAACCTCAAAAAGAGTCTTTCTTCAACTTAAGAGTGCCTTCTTTTCCTTTATCAAGTCCTATACATAACCATATATTAATACATATAGAAACCATGACTCTAGCACTCAAACTCAACTAAGTGCAATTTCATACTTCAAGTTCAATATATCCAAATAATTCACACACATGTCCAAAAATCATAAAAATAATATAGAGCTAGATCTATGAGTCTACTTCAAATTCCAACTAGAATTATTTAAATCAGACATGCATGGAATTAATTATGGATTTTTGACTAAATCCGGGCAAAACAGAGTCAACAGCAGGCGCATAAAAATGTAAAGTTGTGCCAGTCAGTCTTAACAGCAATATTAGGTCTGGCTCAAAACACAAGAGTTGTAGAGGACACTCTCAAGTTTCTAGAGCATCAAATCTTGCTCAAATCAGAGGTCTAAAACTCAAGGTATGCTCAAAACACTAAGACTGATGCATGCTGAAAATAAAATCCGAATTCACAACTCCAAAACCTAACTTCAAATAATCACAAATAAACACAATGCTTATCAAATTGATCCTCAAACAACTTCTAGATTTCCAATAGCTCCTCAAATTAATTGCTAGATGAGTAGAGAAAACTCACAATCTCCCCAAAGCTATCAAGAAATTCTCTTATTCTATTTTTCCTAATTTCTCTACACCATATACATATACATACACTCACACACACACTCACATATGGACCAATTAAAAACCACCAAGTCTCTTCCTAATTTAATACATAATTATCACTTAATATAATAACTAAAGAATAACAATTAAATCTTTAGATATTTACTAATAAATATCACCAAATATCACATTAACTCCTTAATGAAATGGAATATTACCAAATAACCCATAACTTCTTATTGTAATAATTAAGTCGTAACTTTCATTGTAATTGGGTCCTTCTCTACAATAACTATACATACCCGACTTAAATGCGATATAAATCTCTACTCCAAATGTCATAAAAATATAATACATGAACAGTGCATCTAAAATACGAGTGTTACAATTCTCCCCTCCTTATAAAAATTTCATCCCTGAAATTTACTACTCACCACTTAACTGTTAGTGATGTGCCCTAGGCCAATTATTTTATGGCCATATTGTGACTTTGTCTATTTTACATTATGATAATAAAGAGGCATTTTTATCATATTGACTCTATTGAATTCCATGAATATTTAACTCTATTTAAGATCATCAAGTGTGTGACTTGATAGTAGAACTCTTAAATGGTAAATGAGTTATATTCTAAATCATCCCTAGTCGGTCATTATTATAGGAGAATAATGAATGAAGACTAGTATGGGGTTGATTGATGATCATATTTTACTGATCATGTATACGAGATACAAAGTCAAGTCATAGGTACATAGGATGTACTGGATTGACCCACTATGAGAATACTACATGGATAATTGTCATAAGTTATTCCCATTACAATAATGTTATTGTAGTCCTCATACCTGAGATCATCATAGAGTCCTGCATGATGAGGTTTATATTTTGACACATTCTAATATTATCTTTAACAGAATGATGTAATAGATTGTGATTGGATATAAAATGAATCATGTGAAGAGTATGAGTGATGAAGAAGGAATTTGTCACTCACTAATTATGAGGAGGATATCTATGGGCCCCTCAATAAATTAGACTGAATGTAAATGCATGGCCATGCTTGATATCATTT
>CATIWO010109273.1:0-11661 GCA_949673435.1 Macaranga tanarius | reverse complement strand
CGGGTTTTATCCGGGTGGCGACTCCATTCTCCAACCAAAGCCCTTTAAAAAGGCCCAACGTTGTACTCCTAGTGGGCCCTGAGCCCGCACAGTGTCGTGGTCGCCGAACACTTGGGCGCGCGCTGAACCCCGCCGCCTACATATGGTACCATTATCTGAATGACTATTTAAGACCATAAATGGATCTTTAGAGCTTACATAATTTCGCTCTTCACCTTTTATAATAAAATCTACAGGTTGCTTTATGTAGATTTCTTCATCTAATTATCCACTGAGAAAAGCCATTTTTACATCCATTTGATGCAATTTTAAATTCATATGAGCAATAATAGCCAAGATAAATAGAATAGAGGTAAACATGACAATAGGTGAAAAGGTTTCCTTATAATTTATACCCTCATGTTGAGTATAACCTTTCGTCATAAGTTGAGCTTTATATTTATCAATGGAACTATTCACCTTATGTTTGATTTTGAGAATTCATTTATTTCCAATGGCTTTACGACCTAGCAGTAAATCAACTGTCCAAACTTGATTCATTCTTATTGATTCTAATTCCTCTTTTAATACAACTTTCCATTTTTCTTAGCAGGACACTCAAGTGCCTCTTTGACAGTTTTAGGTTCCTCCTCATCATCTGGAGTGATAATATAGACTTTATTCTCAATGGAAAAATATTTCTTAGGAGTTGTAAATCATGTACTTTAGTGTAATTAAGAATCACTACTTTCACTAATCGAAATTGGATAAGTATCAATCTCATCATTTCCAATTAATTAAGATGGTTGAAGCTATTTTTTGTATGCTCCCATTGTTAAAAATAGGATTATCACATTTTATGTGTCAACCATTTGTTGACTTATACTAGTCTCGTCATCAGTATCCATCTTAAATAAATAATGATTGTTGACTAAAGGTTACAACCTTAATGAATTTTAAATGATAACAATATTTAATAAAAATGGGTACTAATAGTTTTGTACAAGTGATGTGTAAAGGACCATTAAAGCAAAAGATCAAATGCAAAGTCAAGTGGATCAAGTACAAAACTTACAAAGATTCAAGACATGAAGCCCAAAAAGACTTTTAAAGCCTATGTTAGAGAATGCTATGATATTTTGGGATTTTAGAATTTTTGTTAAGGGTAAAAGAGAGAAATAATCTTAGTCTTGGAAGCCAAAATTTTCCTATTCACATAAAATTAGCAAAAATATTTTTGTGAAAAAATTAAAGTTTTTATTTTATCAAATCATAAGCTAATCCGGGAAGAGATTTTTTAAATAGCAAGAAAATATATATTTTTTTAAAAAAAAGTCGGCTGTTTTGAAAAACTTCCTCATTTTACAAATTTTGAAATTTTCTGATAAGCTAATTCAGGAAGGTTGACTAAAAAATCGGTTTTGTGCTGATTTCTTGTAAAGACAATTTTTATTTTTATTTTTCATATTTTCTAAATTTAGAAATTTTTTTGAATAGGTTGGTATCTAGAGCAACTCTTTGTTGCATATATAAATAGTGTTTTATCAATCATTCAAGTGTGTGAGTAGAGAGCAAAATTATTTTCATTAAAAGGTTTTATTGTGCTTCATTGGCTGATATATAATTGTATACTCTAATATCCATAGGTTTGCTTGTAATTTTTTAGAGAAAAACACAATATCTTTAAATTCATTGAGCACTGGATGCTTAGTTTCTGGAGCTAATCAAAACCAGGGTCGTATACAATTTTCTGGAGCTGTTGGGAAAACCAATAAGGGTGTTAATTGCTGGAGCTACTGAAAACTAGTTTAGGTGATAGCTTAGGAGGGTAGATCTAAGGTTTTATTTGGCTTGTCTCTTGCCTGTGAAAGGAGATTTTGAGATAGTGAAAAATCTTAAGGAGGGTTCCTTAAAGAGTGGATGTAGGCAAGGGGTGTCGAGCCACGATAAATTTGCTTATGTTGATCTTTACTCTTTTTTTCTTATTCTTGTTTGTTTTATGTTCTAGATCTTACTCTATGAAGTTGTTTTGATTTTCTTTTGTTGATCAAAATTAATGTTTGTCAAATTAAAAGTTAAAATTTAAAATTAGTTTTTCAGTCTCAGAGATTAGCTCGCTGGTTAATTTTAGTTTTCTGCGAACTTTGTTTTTAAGCTCAATTCACCCCCTCTCTTGAGCAGCCTAACAGACCTAATAAGTGGTATCAGAGCTGGTTTATCTTGCTAAAGGTGATCCTTATAGTTGCTAGCTCTAGTGCTTCGGGACTACTCGAGGGAAACTCCATTACTAGACCACCTCTTTTCAATAAAACTAATTATGATTTTTGGAAAAATAGGTTGAGAAATTTCATTCAAGCTGTTGATATTGATTGCTGGAAAATCATTCTTACTGGATCTTCTATTCCAACTAAGAAAGATGCTGATAGCAAAACAGTTCCACTTCCTGAATTTGAATATTCATAAGCTAATTGGAAAACGGTGCAAATTAATACTAAAGCTTTTAACATGATTCATTGTGCTCTTGATATGAATAAATATAACAGGATATTGACATACACCTCTACTAAACAAGTGTGGGATAAACTTGAAGTGACTTATGAAAGAACAAATCAGGTCAAGAAGTCCAAAATCAACCTACTGTGGAGAGATTACAAGTTGTTTTCTATGAAGCCAGATAAAACTATTTCTGCCATGAACTCCCGATTCAGTGAAATTGTCAATGCATTAGAAAATATTGGAAGAGATCTGACTGAGGAAGAAATGGTGAAGAAAATTCTCAGATCACTACCCAAAAAATGGGAAACTAAAGTAACAGTCTTGTATAAAGCTAAAGATCTGTGAAACTACTCTTATGATGAGCTAATTGAATCTTTGCTCACTCATGAGATAATGATGAAGGGCAAATCAAAAGACATTTTAACAGAGAGGAAAAAGAGGGGAGACATTGCTTTAAAAATGGAATCAAGCAGTGATAACTCAACCAGCTCCAAAGATGACGAAGTGGCACTCATCATAAGATGATTCAAGAAAATGTTCAAGAAATTAGGAAAGATCTATAAGAAAAATATGAGAAAAATATTTAATCCAAAGTCAGAGCCTCAAATCAAGAAGGAGACTCTAAAATTTATTTGCTTCAAATGCAATAAACCTGGACATCTGAAAGCTATTTGTCCCAAGCTAAAAAAAGAAGTTCAAGAAGAAAAAGCTCAAAAAAGTAATGGTTGCAACCTAGAGCGATTGTGATAAATCCAGCACTAGTGAAGAAGATAAAGAAGGAGGAGAAGTTGTAAATCTCTGTTTGATGGTAAAAGAAGATAAGAAAATCTACAAGTCTCAAGCTGATGCAAATGCTGAAGCTGAATCACTGATAGACTCAACTCATGAGGTAAACTCTTTTGAACCATTCTCTTATGATGAATTAGAAGCTGCTTTTGGTGATCTGTTCAATGAATTCAAAAACTTTTCCAAAAGGTATGGAAATCTTAAAAAGGAACTAAAGGCCTTAGAGTTTGAAAATAAAGTATTGTATGCTAAATTTGAATGTCATGATTCACAAAATGATCTTGATGCCTTAAAGGAAAAAAAAGTGGCGAATAATAAAATTCTTGCTAATCAGTTTGAAACAATTGCTCAAGCAGAAAATGAAATTAGCTTTCTAAAAAGAGAACTAGGTGTTGCTATTGAAACAAATATGACTCTTTTGAAAGAAAATGGAAATCTTCAAAAGAAAATTTTGAGTCTCATAAATGATCTTGAAAAGCTCACTAAAGGAAAGCACACACTTAATGTACTCTTAGGAAATCAGCGTACTCATACTGATAAATCAAGCTTAGGATTCAATGGATCTGAAAAATATAAGAAACATGAAACTCATTTTGTTAAAGTTGCCTTTTCAAGTTATAAGTACTTTACTTATTTTTACTATAATCATTAAGGACATATTGCTGAATTTTGTGCTTATAAGAGAGGTATCTCTAAAGCAAAATTTGTTTAGTTACCAAAGAAGTCTAATTTAATTTATGAAGCTAACCAGATAGATTCCAAATTAATTTGGGCACCTAAAAGCAAGTGATCTAGTTGTAGGTATGCTTAAAGAGAAAGAATGTGCAAAATGAGTGGTATATGGATAGTTCTTCCTCTAGGCACATGGTGGGTGATAGATCAAAATTCACCCAATTGAAAATGTAAAATAGAGGAACGGTTAGCTTTGGAGACGACGGTAAAGCTAAAATCATTGGAATAGGGACCATTGGCACAAATCTATTAATTGAGGATGTTTCTTTGGTTACAGGTTTAAAGTTCAACCTTCTAAGTGTCAGTCAATTATGTGATAGGAACAATAGAGTCATCTTTGAACTAACTTATTGTGAAGTTCAAAGTTTGCATGATAATCAAACTCTTTTTGTTGGCAATAGGAGTGAAAATATTTACTTGGTTAACTTTGAGAAATTGGATCATGCTAGTAATTTGTGTCTTTCTTCAATAGATGATGATAGTTGAATTTAGCATAAAAGACTAGGTCATGCAAGCATGCATTTAGTTTTTAATTGTCTAATAATGAGCTTGTTAAAGGTCTTCCCAATCTAAGATTTGAAAAAGATAGTGTTTGTGATGCTTGTCGGCTAGGCAAATAAATAAGGTCATCCTTTAAATCAAAAGGGCCAGTCATAACATCTAAACCTCTTAAATTGCTACATTTAAATTTATTTAGATCGGTTTCACCATCTAGCTTAGGAGGAAAATCATATGCATTAGTTGTTATTGTTGATGATTATTCAAAGTTTAAATGAACTCTCTTCCTAGCTCATAAAGATGAGGCATTCAACAAGTTCTTTAGTTTGTGCAGGAAGATTCAAAACCAAAAAGGCACAATGTCATAACGCTTCAAAGTGATCATGGAAAAGAGTTTGAGAACAACCTGTTTGAAAAATTTTATGATGAATTTGAAATAACCCATAATTTCTCAGCCCCAAGAACACCTTAGCAAAACGGTGTTATGGAAAGGAAAAATAGAACCTTACAGGAAATGGCTCAAATAATACTCAGTGAAGCTAATCTGCCTAAGTACTTTTGGGCTGAAGCTATCAATATAGCATGCTATATTTTGAACAGAGCTTCAATAAGATCTTTTTTGAAAAAGACTGCCTATGAATTATGGAAAGGCAAAAAACCCAATGTAAGTTACTTTAAAGTCTTTGGATGTAAGTGTTTCATTTATAATAACAAGAAAAATCCATTTGCTAAATTTGATGCAAAATTTGATGAAGGAATTTTTCTTGGATATTTTGAACATAGTAAAGCTTATAGGGTTTTCAATTAGAGAACACTTAGCATTGAAGAGTAAATTCATATAGTATTCAAAGAACCTAACCAAACTCTATTAAGTAGAGATGTTGTTAATGACTTTCTTATAGGTGCTAAAAATTCCACGAATGAGTAAGAAGAACAAGCTGAAAAGACTAAAGAAAGGGAGAATGTTCAAGTTCAAAGTCCTGATCAAGCTGAAGAAAAATAGAAGAAGGAGAACCTAAAAAATTAGTATGATATAGTTCCAAGTTTTCAGCCTGACAAAACTCAAAAAAATCAGCAAAGCTCCAACTATGACCTACCAAATAATTAGAGGTATCATAAACATCATTCAAAGGATAACCTTTTGACAAGTTCATCAAGCAAACTCATAACAAGGAGTGCATTCAGAAAAATGATTGGAAATATGACAAATGTCTCCAAGATAGAACCCAAGATAGTAGATGAAGCACAACAAGATGAAAATTGGATTCTAGCAATACAGGAGGAGCTAAATCAGTTTAAAAGAAATAGCATCTAGAAATTAGTTCCTAAATCAAAGAACCAAACTTTAATTGGAACTAAATGGATATTCAAAAACAAGCTTGATGAGCATGGAAATATAATAAGAAATAAAGCAAGGCTGGTTACTAAAGGTTACAACCAAGAAGAAAGGATAGATTTTGATGAGACATTCGCACTGGTTACTAAACTTGAAGCTATAAGAATTCTTTATGCTTTTGCATGTCTGAAATACTTCAAGTTGTACCAAATGGATGTGAAGAGTGTCTTCCTCAATTGGTACTTAAATGAAGATGTGTATGTAAATCAGCTCCCTGGTTTTGAGAACCATGACAAACCTGATCACATTAGCAAGCTAACAAAAGCTTTGTATGGTCTCAAATAAGCTCCTAGAGCTTGGTTTAAAAGACTAAGCAAGTTTCTGTTAGAAAAAGGGTTTGTAGGAGGAAATGTGGACAAAACACTCTTTACCAAGAATCATCTTAAGAATATTCTGATAGTCTAGATTTATGTGGATGACATTGTATTTGGTGCTACCAAGGAGAGCATGTACAAGAACTTTGTTGATATGATGATGAGAGAATTTAAAATGAGTATGATGGGAGAGTTGAATTTCTTTTTCTACAAATAAAACAATGTGAAGATGGAATTTTCATAAATCAGTCTAAGTATATCAGAGAGTTGTTGAAAAAGTTTAAGATATCTGAAGCTAAAGCGAGCAGAAGCTCCATGATTGTAAGCACTAAATTGGAGAAGAATGAGAAATGTAAAGATGTGGATAACAAAGTATATCGAGGTATCATTGGCTCTTTACTCTAGCTCACTGCAAGTAGGCCTAATATTCATTTTATTATTTGTTTATATGCACATTTTTAAGCTAATCCTAAGGAATCATATTTAAAAGCTGTTAAAAGGATCATGAGGTATTTTGTAGGCACTCAAGACTTAGGTCTTTGGTATCCTAAAGATACATCATTTGATTTTGTTGGATATAGTGATGCTGATTTTGCAGGAAGTAGAGTTGATAGAAAAAGCACTTTAGGCACATGCCAATTTCTTGGCAATGCTCTAGTTTCCTGGTTTGTGAGGATGTAAAATAACATAGTTCTTTAGGATAGTTGTATTTACTTTTTCTTAAGTTTTTATTTGCATTTGTTTGATTATTGCATTGCTATCGTTATTTTTTTTATTTTTATCTTGCTTTTGTGTTTTATAGGTTCTCTTAGGTTTAATTCATGCTTGGAAGTGCATTTGGATGCTTTAGAGTGAAGAATGGTGTATAAAAAGCAAAGGAAAAAGAAATTGGGATTGTGTTGAGTTGTCACTGGAGTGCCGAGTCATCACTAGTCGTAACCGAGAGGAGCCCTGCCAAGTTGTGCTAAGTCAGCATAGTGGCACGAGTCATAATAAAGGCTACTTAAGTTGAGCCCAACCTAAGTCGGCACAGTGGTGCCGAGTGGTTTCCACACCCCTTCCTTGCATCCTTTCATGAACATATCTATTTGGAAGGAGTACGAGTTAGAATGTTTAAGGGCCTATAAATATATGAAGTTAGCCTTCATTATGTATGAAAAACATTTAGTTTTTCATTAAAAAGTAATTAGTAATACTTAGTTTTAATTGTTAGAAGAAAAACTAAGTATTATTAAGAAATTCATACTTGTTCTAGAGGAAGACATTTTTTAAGAAGTCAGGAAAGATCGTCAAGAAGGCTATTCAATATCAAGTAACTACTTGGAGAGCATTGGAGATTTCATCAATACATTTTCTATCTCTTTTTTCTCTTTTCTCTATTTAGTTTACTTGATGTTTCAATTAGTTTCTTATTGTTGTTTGATGATGATTAACATGTATCTTGGCTAATTCCTTATTTATTAGAATTGCAAGGATGAATTAATCTCATGAACTACATCTTTATCTTCTTTACAATACATGAATGATTTAGTTTCAATTAAGTGTTTAAATACGTTATGTATGTTTGATCACCATATATGACTTGTTAATCAAATTTTCATAATGAAAATTGGGATTTTTGGCGGAAATACAATTGAATTCACTTAAAGGATAGGAAAGTACTTGGAGACAAGAAATTCACTTTGGGGGGTCAAGGAATTGGCAAGAAACTTCATGGTTTTTGTCAATCTCTACAATGACATGAGAGTACTTGTAGACTCTAGATGGAAATACCCTTAATTGATAATGAGAGTTTCTTTTAAGGATTGTTGGTCATATTCCCCATTCGTTGCATGTGTTTGTTAATTTTATTAGTTCTTTGATTAATTCTGAGTTATGGTTCTAATTAACATTACTTGAATTTGTTGTTAGAATATTTAGATTATTTAAAGTAATTTATAATTTTGTAGTAATTTTAGATTAGTTAGAATAATTTAATATTTTCTTTTATAATATTTGCCTATCCATCTAAGTATCTACTCGGTTAATATAAAATTGCTCCAAATTCCCTAGTGCTTGATATCCTACTTGCTCTATACTTAGTCTTAGAGACTAAGGTATTAAATTTGACCTACATCAAATTTTGGCGCTGCTGCCGGAGAATTTGTTTAGAATTTTTATTAATTTAGGGTAGAGAAAGGTTGTTTTAGGTCTTAATTTTATTTTTATAGATTTATAATTATTGTTTCGTCATTGTTTGATTGTGATTTTACTCATGATATGGCTTAGTAGAAGTGCTAGTGATATTCTACACTTTGATCCTAAAATTGAATTAACTTTACGTGCTTTGCGCAGGGAACAAAGGCAAAGAAGAGTGAATCAATAAATTTTGAATAATATGGTTGATTCGGAAAGAAGAATATTAGGCAATTTTGCTATGTCCGACATAATAGGTAGTTTTAGAGGGATTGTGGCTCCGGCCACTATTAACAATAACTTCAAAGTCAAGCTAAACATCATTCAAATAGTGCAAAATAATTAGTTTGGAGGTTTACAAGGAGAAGACCCATATGCTTATATATTGACTTTGCTTAATGTTTGTGCGACCTTCAAGATCAATGGTATGAAAGATGATGCAATAGGGCTTAGGCTTTTCCCATTTTTAGTCAAAAAGAAGGTACAAATTTGGCTTGCTAGTTTGCCTAGTAAATCAATTACAACATGGGACTAATTGAAACAAGCATTTCTCCATAAATATTTTTCACCATACAAGATAGTCAAGTTTTGTAATGAGATTACTACTTTCAAGCAAAATGGAAGTGAGACAATCTATGCGGCTTGAGATAGATTCAATGAACTTCAAAGGCAATGTCCACATCATGGCTTGCCAGATTGGATGATCCCTCAAATTTTCTACAATAGGTTGACGGATGAGAATAGGAATATTGTCAATGCAGCCTCTAGTGGGAAATGGATGGATAAAACGGCTAAAAAGGCTGTTACTTTGCTTGAAGAACTTGTATCTCAAGGGTACATGGGTAATGAGATAGTAATCGCAAAAGCAAAAGGAGTTTTGGAGATTGACACCATCAACCTATTGAGTGCAAAGGTAGATGCTCTAATTAAGTTGGTTAGTAAATCTCAAATTAATTCTTTAGAAAGTTTTAATGTTGTTTGTGAGTAGTGTAGAGGATCTTATTCGTATTCTCAATGTAATGTGAGTTCTAATGAGGATGTGAGTTATGTGCAAGGAGCTTTCAACTAAAGAGGGGGGGCTGAATGAAAATTCTTATAACCCTCAATGGAGAAATCATCCTAGATTTTCATGGTCAAATCCATCATCTCAATTAAACCCTCAATTTAACCCAAATTCCAAACCACAAAACCCACCCGGTTTTCCTATGAAGCCAACTAATCCTTCTTTTAGTCCACCCCAAAGTCTAATTTAAACAATCTTATGGAGCAATTCATAAACCAATAACTGACCACCAACAAATAATATGAGGACCAATTCAAGCAAATCAATGCAAGAATCAATCAACTTGTTTCCCATAATCGCATCGTTGAAATCCAAATTATTCAACAAGCCTCTTCAACCTCTCAATCTTTAGGAAAACTACCTAGTTAACCTAAGGAAACTTGTTAAGCAATAAACTTGAGGAGTGGTAAGGAAGTTGGGTATGCTTCATCAAGCAAGAAGAAGGTTGTGAATAAGGATGATGATGAGGATATAGGTGAGACAAAAGTAGATGATAGTGTGAAGGATAATAAGGATAAGAAGTGTGGTGAGGAGAAGAAGAATAGTCAAGAAGACCTAAGAAAGAATGATGAGCCTAAGATTGACCTTAGAACTTTGCCTTTCCCACAAAGGTTCGTAAGGTGCAATTTTGACAAGCAATTTGGTAAATTTCTTGACCATTTGAAGGAGATTTCTATTACTATACCCTTTATGGATGTCATTAGAGATATGCCCACTTGGGGTAAATTTTTGAAGGATATTGTGAACTATAAAGGTAAGCTTGAGGAGTGTGGGCTGGTTTCACTTATTAATGAATCTAAGACAATGTTCACAAAAACTCCATCAAAATTCAAGGATCCAGATTGCTTCACTATTCCTTGTAGAATTGGTGATATTGTATTTAACAAAGCTTTGTGTGATATAGGTGCAAGTGAGAGTCTAATGCCTTACTCAATATACAAGAAGATAAATATTGGTGATTTGAAACCTACTAAAATGTGCCTTTCCATGGTGGATAAATCTATCAAATGTCCGCTTCTAGTTCTTGAAAATGTACTCGCTAAGGTAGGTAAGTTTATTATCTCAGCGGATTTTATTGTAATGGATATGGAGGAGGACCCCCAAAATCCCTATTTTGTTAGGGAGGCCATTTTGATGACCGCATGAGTGGTCATTGATATGAAAAATGGCAAAATCAAGATGGAAGTTAATGATGAGTCCATTATTTTTTATGTTTTCAAAATGATTAAGGAAGCATCACCTATTGAAGTTTGTGAAAGGATTGATTCACTTGATGTTATTGATGAATTATAATATTTAAAAAACTGTTAATAAAAAAATAAAAGAAAAATTATTATCTTTTTTGTAATTGGTGTAAATTTTACAATGATTTAGACAAGTAAAAAGGTTAATCAATAGTTTTAAAAAAATAGTTGACTATGCTAAATTTTGTAATGCAAAAAAGAAAATATAAGCTCAAGCACAAGTAGGTTTATAATATTAAACATCAAATAGTGAATTTGAAAAAAAAAATAAGAAAGATGCTATTTTAGGAATGACAATAAGTGAAAACAATAAATGTAACATCCGTGTCCTGGAACATGATTACTGTTCATTAATGTAATTAAGCATGTTATTACTGTTGTTAATTAAATTTGAGAATTTAAGAATTGTTTGCCACTATTATGAGTAAGGGATTTGGAGTTTGATTCTTTAGTAATTAAGTCAATAATTGATATCGAATAAGCTTGTGGCATGAAATTGAAGTTGATAAGACATTTTATCGTATTGAGAAAAGCATTAATGCGAACAAGTTATAAGACACTAAAGATTGATATTATTAAAGGAGGTTTAAAGATGAATTTGAAAGAAAGAAAAGAAGAGGGATTAAAAGGAAAGAAAGAAGAGATAAGTATGAAATAAGATAAGGAAGAGGAAGAAGAAGTCTTCCTGCAGAAACAAGAAACAAAAGAGAACGGAAAAGAAGAGAAAGAAGAAGAATAAGAAAAAAGAAAAGAGAGGAAGAGAAAGGAAAGCTTCTCGTCTGGAAATTCAAGAAGCAAACTTCAACAAGCAGAAGAGAGGATTCAGCGGGAGAAAACTGTGAGTGGAAGTTTTGTTTTGATATTGATTTCCGGTTTGATTTTGAGTTAAGATTTTATAGTAAATGCTATGATTTTGCATATTGATTTATTCTGGAATGTTTGAAGTTGCATAAGGCAAGTATGAAGTGTATTTTTAAG